>APFE031301279.1:0-20490 GCA_000404065.3 Pinus taeda
CAACCTAACACAAAGAAAAAGAAATACAACAAAGCACGTAACCGGAAACAACAATGAACTATTTACTCACAAAGTCAAGAAGTCATGAGCTATCAAGTACATTGCATACAAGACATAGGAAGACATCATTGATTGCATTAATAATGAAATAAGAGTCAGCTTACAACCAAAGTCTTGACGTCACAAGCCTTCTCAGAGAGATCCAGCCAACATGTTCTTCAAGCATTCACTCTATGATGATGGATCTTCCAACATACCAGTATCTCTCTCCCACTCACAAATTTAACGTGAAATCAAGGGCACTTCATAACCTTGCCCAAACTAACAACACTCTCACACTTATCACACTCACACCAGCTATCTATCAAAGCACTAACAGCACTGTACAAACCAAGATTTCTCCAACTACCAACTAGCCAACTAGTTGATCATATCAAAAGTGAGTGTTTAAATAGGAGAAGGAGCCTCCATGAAAGGTGGAAGGGAGAGCTTATCATCAAGGAAGGTAGCACAATTGACGGAACTGCCACACCAGGGAAGGAAGGGCGAGAGAAACTAGGCCAACAACGAGGTCTGGAGACATCTGGAAGGCCGACTGTTGGAACAAATTCACCCAATGTGGATCATCGTGGGCACAAAACTGAGCTTCAACGTTGACATCGCTAGTGATCAGTGTAGCCAGTGAAATCGTCATTGAAGTTAACACATAGACCTGCGCTGGTACATAAAATTGAGCCATCACGCGAATCAGATGTACTTCCGCCCTGGCAGCGCGAATGGACTATTCATGAGCGCCTTTCAGCGCATTTATTAAGCCCATAACCACGATGAGGCATATAACTTAGGAAAAGTGGGTTAATTGGCAGCATAAGAGAGCATTTGTCTATCATGGGCATGTTTGACTTGGACACATGACATAGTCGAAAGACCGGGAGTGAAGGCAGTGATACATTGCTATGTAACACATGTCCTGGAGTGCTGAACTCCAAGGATCACTACAGTTGGACATGTCTTATGCTACTATTTCTATTTTCAGCCAACCTAAGAATCTATATCAAGAGCCATTAATGAAATATGTAGTAAGTAGCTAGGAGAAACCACAAAATTTCCCTATCTACTTAGTACACTCAGATATGGATTCATTTATTCTATATAATGCCAAAATCAATCCTGCCAAAAACGAGCAAGTTTTAACAGTAAAACCAAAAGAAATTGAAATAGGAAAAACAAGTGTTCAGTTCTAGGAAATCTCAGATACAAATGACAAATCATATGACAAAGATAAACTTGATGAGAATGAAAAACTGAAGCCCCCAGCTAAACAAATTCCCATTACCCCTGACATTGGTTATGTCAATGAAATTCTTTGGCACTTAGAGTTTGATGGTTTAGTTAATAAATTAGGGGCAGGGGCAAGAATTTGGGTGCATAACTTAGAAAATGGCCATGCTGAAGGCCATGCCTACAGGCTGAATTTTAAATGCACCAACAATATGGCAGAGTATGAAGCTCTTTTGCTAGGACTTAAAATTGTAAAAAGCTTAGGAGCAATAAGAGTTTTTGTTATAGGTGATTCAGAATTAATTATTAATCAGATTAAAGGAAAGTACCTTACTAGAGATTCTAGATTAGGATACTATAAGGGAACAGTTATAGAGATTCTTAATACTTTTCTGGAAACTCAACTTGCTGTAGTATCTAGGAAGCACAACTTACATGCTCACAGTCTGGCCATGTTTGCCCGTACTTGTAAATTACCTTTCAAGCCTAACCACCAGTTCACTACTGAAATTAGGCATAGGCCAGCCATCCCTGACAATGTAAAGAACTGGCAAGTTTTCGAAAATGATGAGCAAATTAATAACTTTCTAACTTTAGATAGTGAATTTTCTCATAGTCACATAGATATTGATGCTACTAAATAGATAGATAAAGTAGATGCCAACTTTGTAGAAGACAGTTCAATTCAAATGCTTCATCCCACAATTTTCACCAAACAGGAAGTTCAAGACTTAAAACAGATGGACCTTGATGAGATAAATGAAGAAGAAATAAAGGTTATTGATCTAAAAGACAATCATCTGCCTAAGGGATTAACTCCTCTAGAGGACCTCTTCGATTCCAATGACATTCCTAAGAAACCAAATATGGAATTACTAAAAGCAGACATTGAAGAGTATAACTTAGGAACAAAAGAAAAATAAAAAATGGTAAAATTATCAAAGTCCTTACCTCCTAACCAAAAGTTAAAATATGTTGAACTTATGAGAGAATTCCAAGATGCCTTTGCCTAGAGTTATGAGGATTTGACATCATATGATACCTCAATAATTGAGCATACCATACCTTTGAAGGAAGACCATAAACCATTCAAATAGAAACTCAGAAGAATCAACCCTGTATTACTACCACTGATTGAGAAAGCGATTAAACGTATGTATGATGCAAGGATAATTGCACCTATAAGATTTTCAAAGTGGGTATCCAATTTAGTACCTACTAGGAAGAAAACTGGTCAAGTCAGACTATGTGTAGATCTGAGAAATGTAAACAAAGTTTCTTTAAAGGATAATTACCCTTTACCTAAGATGGATCCCATTTTGTAAAGGGTAGTGGGAGCCTCTAGGATTTCACTTTTGGATGGATTTTCAGGGTATAACTAGATTCTAGTTCACCCTCATGGTGAAGAAAAAACTTCCTTTACCACACCATGGGGCACATTTATGTATATCAAAATGCCATTTGGAATTAAAAATGCAGAAGCTACTTTCCAGAGAGCAATGGATATTGCATTTTCTAAAGAAATTCATGATTTTATTGTCATATATCTGGATGACCTAACTATTTTCTCTAAATCAGATCAACATCATTTGGACCATCTCAGACAAGTATTTCTCAAATGCAGAAAGTATGGTATCTCTTTAAATCCCAAAAGTCTTTATTTGGTCTGGAAGAAGGTAAGATCTTAGGTCACATTATCTGAAAGGATGGCATTCAGATTGATACTACCAGAATAGAAGCAATTTTGCAGATTCGCTCATCCTAGAAGTATCAAAGAACTTCAAGCTTTCTTAGGAAAGATAAACTTTTTGAGAAGATTCATATCTAATGTAGCAGAATTAATTAGGTTACTCAATAATATGTTAAGAAATGATTCAATTATAAAATGGAAAGTAGAAGCCAAACAAGCATTTGAAGAAATTAAAATGGCTTTGACCAGATCACCGGTCCTTACAAGTCCCCAATTTGATAGAGATTTCATAATTTTTTCTTTTGCCTCAGAGCACACTATAGCAGTTGTTTTACTACAAAATGATGACCAAGGATGTGAAAAACCTATAGCCTTTTTTAGTAGAGCACTTAGAGATGCATCACTGAAATACAAAATCATGGAAAAAGAGGCATTTGCACTTGTTAAAGCAATTAAAGACTTTAGAGTTTATATATTATATTCTCATGTGATAGCCTATGTACCAAATGTTGTTGTCAAGGACATCCTAACTCAGGATGGAATTGAAGGCAAAAGGGACAAATGAATTGCTACCATATTAGAATATGATATTGAAATAAAACCTACAAAACTGATAAAAGGACAGGGATTGGCTAAACTCACGGCAGAAACAAATTGTCAAACCCTGGATATAAATGAACTGGATGACGAACAGGAGATGGTGAATCTACAAATCAGTCAGGCCTTTTTAGATTCACCTTGGTATGCTGATATAATATATGTATTACAAAACCTGCAAGCTCCTCCAGGGTTGTCCAGAACGAAAAAGTAGATTTTTAAAGATGAAATCTTTAAAGTTTTCCATTTTAGATAGTTCTCTATTTTGGAAAAATCATGAAGGAATCTTATTGAGTTGTTTTTAGATTCACCTTGGTATGCTGATATAATATATGTATTACAAAACCTGCAAGCTCCTCCAGGGTTGTCCAGAACGAAAAAGTAGATTTTTAAAGATGAAATCTTTAAAGTTTTCCATTTTAGATAGTTCTCTATTTTGGAAAAATCATGAAGGAATCTTATTGAGTTGTTTACTAAAGAATGAAGCTGACATGACACTTCAAGATTTTCATGCAGGAGACTGTGGTGGACACCTCTATAGGAAATCAACTACATATAAGATATTAAGGGCTGGTTTCTATTGGCCAACCTTGTTTGTTGATGTGAAAAAATTTGTTACCTCTTGCCATAAATGCCAAATTTTTTAGGGCGAGAGAAAACTATTACCTTTACCCCTGAAACCAATCTCTACTGAAAAACCATTTCAACAATGGGGTCTTGACTTCATTGGAGAAATCCATCCTCCCTCCTCTGGCTAGCATAAATGGATTTGTATAGCCACTGATTACTTTACCAAATGGATAGAGGCCATACCTTTCAGACATGCCACGAATGCAGTAATTATAGGTTTCCTAGAAACCAACATATTATCTAGATTTGGCTGCCCCACAAAAATCATAATACAAGGTTGCCGTGTTTAAATCAAGAAAGATGATCAGTTTTTGCAACAAGTACCACATTACCCTAGGCCATTCCATAGCCTATTACCCACAAGGAAATGGTTTAGCTGAGTCTTCCAACAAAAGCCTTATTAATATCATTAAGAAACTGTTGGATGAAAATAAAAAGACTTGGCATAAGAAACTGATAAATGCTCTATGGGCAGACAGATTGACAACTAAAAAATCCATTGGCACTAGTCCTTATGATTTAGTCTATGGCATAGAGGTAGTATTCCCTTCATCATTGGGAGTTCCTGTGATGAAACTACTTCTAGAAGCTCAAGTAGAACCCAATGATATCCAAAGGAGGATTAATCAGACCATAAATCTACAGCAGACCAGAGAGGAAGTGTATCAAAGATCCCAAATATGGCAGGAAAAGCTCAAGAAGATATTTGATAGAAGAACCAAAGCAGAAGATTTCCACCCTGGAGACAAAGTGCTGAGATGGGATTCCAGAAGAGAGGATAAAGGGAAACATGGGAAGTTTAACTTCCTATGGAAAGGTCCATACATTATCCAGGCTCTATAAGGAAAAAATACTTATTATTTGAAGAACTTGGATCGTACAACATCAGAAGAAGGACTAGTTAATGGTCGAATGATAAAACATTATTTTGTTCCTACCTATTAATTTTACCATGATGATTAACATGTACATACTATATACTTTATAATGTCACAATTTTGATTGGACAGTGACTTATTGGAGTTGAAGCCCGAAGAGAAGGCCCTGAGGTTCGGAAGTATCATTTTCATACATATAATAAAGCAGCGGGAAAAAGAAGATTGCAGAATACAGTCAAAGTCATTCAAAGGCCATCTGATCTACTATTCTTGAATTTTCAGCAGGAAAATCCATCCCCAAGTGGAGCCAGTGTTAAGCCCCTATACTAATAGCTGTCATATGTCATGATTGACTTGATGAAATCTAGAATATGTTCATACCTTTTCTTGTTGCAAAGGTTTTCCATATTTTCAAAAAAATAAAAAAATTTAAAAATGTAAAGAGGGTATACCCTAAAAGAAAAATCAAAGAGTAGAAAGAATAAATACGGTCAAAAAATGAGAAAAAATGAACCCCAAACAAAAATAGACCAGGAAAGTGGGCAAGTCTAAATGCCACTACTTTTTCATTTTCTGTAATAAACAAATTGTGTGCAGCTTGTCACTTATGCCACAATTCATGAATAGTCAAACTATTTAAACTTGGCTCATTCATTTTTCAATTTCATGCTATAGAAATAGAGAATAAATATCTGACCAAACAGTGTAATCTTGGTAGATAAGTAGATAGGTAGAGTAAATAAAATGTGTTCAACAGTTTAATCTGAGCCTTTGGATGTAAGAAGTGTAGACTTAGGTAGGCTTTCCATGTAAAAGAAAAGGAAGATTTGATAAGGGTTTGCCAGTCTAGTGCACCCAAATAAAGGAGGAAAAAATGCTAGGGTAAAGTAGGTAGGGTAGGTAGATGATGTTGCAGAATGATACATGTGATGAATAATGTCTCTAAATGTGTTAATCTTTCATTTTTCATTGCAAGGCCAAGGCATACACTACATTGAAGACATCACAAGCAAAGGAAAGTCATAATGATTAACTCCCGTTCTCATTTCCCCTAATTATTCACTAATTTCCCCTAAGCATTGAGGTATTTGCTAAATTGGAGAGGCTCAGAGCATTTCTCTAACTTGTGGAGGGACCAGACCCTCGGCCCAATAATTTAAGAAGCCTAAGTACTTAGAATCATCCATAAACCATTCATTCACTTTCATAAGTCTTTTCCTAAGTAAAATCCTATTTTACTTGGGAAAAATACACAATATCACATAAAAAACCCCTTTCTTTCATTTAAACCTAAGTTAAATATACACTCTAATATTTTACTTAGCACTTTTTATTACATTTTTCATATTGATTTCTAACTCGTATTATATAACTCCTGAATACAAGTTCACCCTTTCCCGTATTATTAAATATATATAAAAATCCCCAAATTACTATGTATCCCACCCCTTTGGTTAATTATAACCATAAACACTTGTTAACCAGGATTAACTAGTTAACCTGTAACTAGTTAACAGCCTGATCCCTCCCATTGCGTTAATCGGAATTAATTAACCCTCACGGTTAATTAAGAACCACCCCCAACCAATCATATTACCCCCGATACAATTAAACAATTTTTTATTGTGTTGGGCCCACCACAATCAAACTCTGCCGTAGCATGCCTCCTGTCCACCATCTGATCGTGCCTCCATCATCCAACGGTCGTTGTTGATATCGCGCGACCCTTGGTGACTGTGCGTTAATGTGCAATCACCAAGAGGTTTCCACTTCGTACTTCCACCACGCGTCAGGCAATTAATGGGATCACTAGCTCCCTGCCAAATACCGCCCGTCCCTAAAAGCGATGCGATCTCATACCGTTTACCACCTTCTGCATATGACAAAATGTCACTTCCCCACACACGTCATCCTTATAATAACCAAAAAACCCCGCCAACCTTGACTTTGTTAAATAAAACAAAGAAAACGTCATTTTCACTGTTCTATGCTGCAACCTGTGCTCCCATGCAAAATAACGTCGAAGTCAACTATCCAAGTTTTCTAACCGCCACCTTACTGAGAAACTCACAGACGACGTAGCCTGGAAGCTGTTAGCCATCATCAGCCCCTGTCATTGCACTGTTCATTCCCCTAATACAGGTATTTATCCATTTTCTGCCAAAACCCTGCAAGTTTTAGTTTTACATTGTAAATTCCACAGAGAAAGGCCAAATTCAGTTCTAATTCAGACTATGTTTTGCCATATAAGTTCCCACACCTACTGTTTTGCCCATTTTCCACAGAAAACCCAAATTTGTTTTTGAATCCACAAGAACCGGAAATGGAAACCCCCGCTTTTTTGAATGTCGCACCAATCAATGCCCCTCATAAGGACCAAGACTATCCGCCTCTTGCAGATAAAGACTTCTAAATAAAGGACTCATCCACTGACCAAAATCACCTTAAGGTCTTTTGCCAAGCTACAGACAACTACCTAAATGGCTCAAATATCCTGGGACTATGGGAATCCAACCTTCCCAGATATTTTCTTCCCTCAGTCCATGTTTTCCCTGAAATAATTCATCAATGTTGTGCCAATTATGATCCTAACCGAAGAGTTGTTATGTCCTGAAGTCAAACAGTCTTATTCCCCATAATAGCTGCATCCATTAATGAAATGTTGCAATTTTCCCCTGGTCAAGCTCTCACTCCCCTTTCCATAGGATATTTACTTGAAAAATCCTTTGGACTATCACAATCAAAATGCATTCGCCTCTATTAGACCTTCATGTTAGAAAAACATTAGCCCAAAGTCACACCCCCTTATGGATAGACCTTCCTCACAGATATGGGAAGACTTATAGTGGATATGATATCTTTAGTTATGGGATTTAACACTGGTGACTATGTTGATGAGGTAACCTTAGTGTTATTATCAATCTTTACTCCTGGACAGCCCCCTGCTGTTAAATATGACTATGCCTCCTATATTGCCAATAAAATTCATGACCAATTCCTGAGACTGGACAATGAAGGAGTCTTCAAATACACCACTTTCATCTATCATCTTATGTTGTATTATCAGTCAGAAAACTTCCCTTTCCATGTCAAGAAACTTGACACCAAAGGAAATCCAAGGTCTATTATCTTTTGGAGTCCCATTTTCATAAATCCCTTGAGACCCCTTACACCTACAATGAGTTCATTGATATATTTGTGCATCCAGCAACCACCTTATTGACAGGAGTTTCCCCTCCTAAGATCAGTGGTGATATAAAGAAGATCCTCCAACTCTCCAAGCAGTATAGAATAGGTGATTGGTACCTATACAGGAAATATACAGAAATCAGGATTTATGGGTGTGAGCTCTACCCTTTTAAGCTACAAAAGTATGTTTCAATGAGATTGTTTGCGTTGGAATACTTCAGGCAAATAATAAATTCAGACTTGGTTCATTTTTATAATTCCAAGAAGAAAGCTCAGCTTAGAATCAAGAATCAGTTAGGCCCTTTTGTCTGCAACACTAGGGAAGCATGGAGAGAAGCAGAAATAATTTTAGAAGATCATCTTAAGTTAAAAAAGAGTTTTGGGTGGATACCATATGACCCTAACAACTTTATATGTGATAGAAGAATGAAGAATAGATTGTCACCATAAATTCACCATAGGATTCCAGAGATTGAACAATTTGCAAATATGGATGAATGGAGGGAAGGGACCCTAGTAGAAAATGATAGTGAACAAGTCAATTTTGAGAATTTTATGAGAGATCTTGAGAAAAACTTTGACCTGGATTCTTTTGGGCAGGTACAAAGATCAAGAATTGGTACATCTACTACTGGAACCTCTCAGCAACCTTCACAAGAAACCATCACACCAGCCACAGGGTCATCCAAAGGCAAAGAATTAGAAACCAGCATTCAAGTCATAGAACAGTCTACAATGTCTAAGCAGCCTGAAACTTCCAAAGAACAGACCCAAATGCCAACTCCTCCAACTCAAGGCAATGTAGAAGAAACTCTAAACTTATAGACTCCTTTGAACAAGGAAAGGAATAAAAAGAGAGACAGGGAAACTACTACCCCTGCCAATGGACCTTCAGGACAGCCTGGACTAAAAAGGCAAAGACTAAATCCCATTTCAGAGGAGGAATTTCTTGAAGAGACTACAAATAGTCAGGGAGAAGAAAGGGTAGTTAGCTAGCAAACTTTTCCATTGGGAAGAACATCCACTAGCTCATAGAGACAGGAGCTAGAAAGGAAACAAAGTGCAGAGGTATCATCTTTTAGGCCACCAGGGAAAAATGCCTTAGATATCAAGAAAACATTTACAGAAATAAAAGCCAAGAATGATCCATTGAGGCTTCAAATTTATAATCAATATTTGAAAATGGCCCCCACAAATCAACAAAGATTAATGTCAGCCTATGACATTAAAGAGGGAAAGATGATAATGAGCTACTTCAAGCCTAAAGTGAAACAACCTCAATCAGCAACAGATTATCTCAGAACAAATTTGGAGGTCATGGCAAAGGATATTCATCCTATGGATAAGATTGAATTGCATAAACAAACTGGAGAAATGATTTATTCAACTTTGACTGCTAAGACAATGATGGCCCATAGGCTACAAATTTTTTTGCATAATACAACTGCCCAACTACACTTGGAGAAAGCCTCCTCTTAGGCTAAAGATAACAGAATAAAGTCTTTAGAAGAAATTATTATTGGATTGGAACATGATCCCAAAGATGTGAAGGGTGTAGAAGCATTAATCAAAAAGAAAGATGAAAATATTGCTACCTTGAGGAAGCAGCTAAAGCTGCCTCCTTCAAGGCATCCACAGACTGCTGAGATCATAAAGCAAAAATATGAAGAAGATTTTATGGATTTAGTCTTAAAACTCAATGAACAACTGAATGAGACTGAGCAAGAACTAGAAAAAGCATTGAAGGACAAGTAGGGAGAGTTGACCTCTTAGCCTCCCGATGTGATACCAGTAGTCTCAACAGCGGTCCCCTCTACACTTGGGATAGCATTAGCACCAAACATTCTAGTAGCCACAACAAAGGTGGTCACAGGTACAACAACAGTAGGAACAACAGGACTAGCAGAGGGCAGCGGTGCCAATTTGAGCACAAAGGAACTAATAAAGTCAATCGAGGACATGAAACTACAAACTTCAGAGTTGAAAAAGGTAAAAGAATAGTATGCCAACTTAGAGCAGAGGTATGATCACTCAAAGATAAATGTTGCAGAAAAAATAAGAGAGATTAAAGGAATGGAAAATAAAGTGAAATCATTAGAAAATGATCTTACTTTTGACAAGCCTCTGGCAGAAATTAAGAAAATTCTTTGGGCCAACATAACTCAATCCATAAATGATGTTTGGCCATCCATCCAAGTAATTTTTGAGTAGATTGATCTAGTAAAGCCAGCCCAAGAATAAATCCAAAGGACAAAAGTGGAATTAGGAAGAATGTCTGAGGAAGTCAACAATGTCATATATTTTTTGAATACTAAGAATAAGGACCAGATGGAAGAACTTGGCATTAAAGACAGAACAAAGACCATTTTAGAAGTCAAAAGGGTACTAACCAAAAGAACTTTGATGCAAAATTTAGAAAGAAGATGCCATGACATGCAGGTAGAGATCAATTCTTTTATGGAGAAATTTTCCATTTTGTAGAATAAAGGGTTGCCTAGTCCTTTAATGATTAATGATAGATTAATGAGGCATAAAGATTATGTGGATAAATTAAATCAATATGTAGGCACTCAAGCAAGTTCATCAACAAGTGTATCAGGAATTAAAGCACTCCCTGCAAGCAGAGTTCTCTATAATAGCCTAGAGAACCTGTTCTATGTTGAGCATGAACTAAAACACTTGTTCCCAATTCAGCCTACATTCTTTAGGTACATAGAAATAGATGAAACCCTCATAAAGCTTCAAAAAACCAGAATACCATAGCCAAAATGGTGGGAAGATGCTTGAAATTTTGTGATTTATCCTTGGTGAAAGGTAAATTTTTATTTTTACCACAGTAAATGAGGGTAAAAAGGATAAACAGAGATCAAACAGATAAAGAGTATCATATGCAGGAAAGTGTATCAGGAGGAAGATAAAAATAGAGCAGCCAACATAGAATTACACCAAGGGTAGCAAGAGGCTAAATCATAGGGCCTAACTCCAACACACTCTCAAGAATAGGGACCATTCGGTTGCCTCATCTGTCATCTACGAAGTCATCTGACCCTCTTTTCTTGAAAAATGTGTTTAGTCATCTCAGGTTATATCTCACCGTGTTATGATATATTTCATTGTAATTTTTTTTGTATAAATAAACCCTCATTCAGAGTATTGAGTGGATTCTTTGACATTGCTGTAAAACTGATTATTTTGGAATAAAAAGTGTTGTTGGACAAATTTTTCATGGCTGGCTGGACAAAGGATTGATGTAAAGGACTTTTCATAGGATCCATGTGTTGGACATCAAACAAATAAGTATCTTATATCTCATGTGTTAATGTTGTTTGGTTTATTATTTTCATTATGTTCCATATCTGAATATTAAAATGAAAAAGAATAATTCAGAAAGTGCTTAAGTGCAATCTGTCTTCAATCATTTTTGTTCTCAATGTTTTCTTTTGAACTAGCATAAACAGTGAAATCTTAATTGCTCCTATTTCCTAGTTTATTCAATTTAATCATTTATTAAATAATTCTTAAATTATCTTTATTGATGGTTAGTCATGTTCTCTTCTCATAAAGCCTGTTGAAGGATTCTTAATTTCCCTTTAACCCTTTAAGTCCATTCCATCTTTTTAAGTCTCTATTTGCTCCCTGTTCAGCTATCTTGCCCTATGAAACCATCATTTATTGGATAACCAAATCCAGTTGAGACATTTTCCCTAACTCCATTAGCCCAATGGAATAAACTATTCAGTTCTACCCCTCTGTTATTGAACTTCACCAACAAATTCAAACAAAACCCCAAGCTCTAATAACTAGCCTAAAACCTTATCAAATAAAGCTAAAACTTAAAGAGAGAGCCCTCTCTAGACATAGATTGGCTAGATTCTTTGTCTAAAATATTGGTTTATGGTTACCTCAGACCCTTTTCCCCTTCTTACAATTTTTGGGAAAATCTGAGTGATAACACTTGCAGTTGGACATCACCCACAAAAGTGCTAGTTTTCTGATCTATTTCTCCATCTAATACAAGATTGTGCAAATAGAATTCACATAACAATCGCTGAACTTTCACCCCGTAATGCTTGCAAAAATTTATGAAGTCATCAATGGTTTTTATCTCTATAGGTACTCCTGCTTTGACAGCTTTAATTTTCAATTGTTAATATCTTTCCATTAAAAACAAAGCATAGTTCCTAGCAGGTGCCCTACACGCTAGAACGCCAATATACAAAGAGCATAAGGTATCCATTTGTTTGATGACTATGTCTAGTCTATGAGTTACCTTTTTGACTCTTTCTTCTGCCTTTCACCATCCTTCAAAGGCCTGGCTTTCGGATATGTTAACGTTCCTTAGTTGCTGTTGTAATTTCTCATATTTTTTTCGAGGGACAGTCTGCTCTGTAAGTTTCTCTATTGTTTGCTGGGCTTATGCCAATTCCTTCTGTAGAGTTACTATCCTCGAGTCATTATTTAGCATAATAGTTGTAGGTGGGAGATCCACTTGGATCTTCTTATCACAGCATCCCATCTTTATGGTTTGAGTTTCCTTAAAGGATGATGCCTCTATCTGAATTTCCTTGTCACATAGCGATACATTTTCTCTTTGTACTTCGACATGGACAACAACCACATGTTGTTCCTTTTGGGTTTGAATGGTAGGTTGGAATTGAGTCCTCTTGATATTTTTCTTAAGGGGTTTTGCCTGAGCGGTTGCATGCTTTGCCACAACAGTCCCTTTTGATTTCTTCCTCATTTTCAAAACCCTTATCTATTGTTGAAGTTGCTTAATTACATTAAGCAATCTCTACTATTCCTTTCACAATCTTTTAATTTCCTCCATTTTCTTGGAAGGAACAGTCGTTCATTTACTTCAGCTTGGGCTTTGTACCTCAAGCGTTGTACCTTCACCTTGGCCAATTTCCTCGTTTTCTTCTCAGGATGCTTCTTTAGTGTTCTGCTGATCGGGTTGTTCAGGGGTAGAAACCCTAGCTTGCTCTGCTACTTCCTGGGTAACCTCTTCCTCTACCTCCTCTTCATTCTGGAATTATTCTAGTGTATTCTGACTAGGAACAAATTGTTCCTCTTCTTCATTCTCATCACTCTTCTTCCCAGATACACTCTCATCATGGGCAGAGTGATCCTCTTCTCCTTTCTCCTCGTCACACAATTCTTCGAATGCAATTTTTTCATGAATAGAGTGCTTCTACGGTTCTTCTTCGGTGTGGGGGTTAGGTGGGCTATGAGCTTGGACATATTCGCTCATATTGGCCAGAATTTGGGCCAATTCATTTTCTTGTAGTGGGTTTTGCAGTGGAATTCAACTGCTTTGCTCTACTTCCTCTTCCTCCCGACCAGATTGCTTAGTCTATTCCTCCGGTTCTCCGTCATCATTTTCCCTCAATTCTTTTTCGTTCTCCCCTCCTTCCAATTGTGGGGGCTTTTCATCTCCTGAATCATGTATCTCCACAGATTGACTGATGTTTCCCTTGGAATTCCCCAACATTCCTTGGATCCTTTCTAATCTAACAGATTTTCTTTGTTTCAGTGGTCTGCTCGATGTACTGGCAACATGTTTTCGTTTTGGGGTTGACAAAGCCAATTCCCCGTCTATTGTGAAGATTGATTCTTCCCAACTTCTCTGCTGTTGGGTAGGAATTTGGTTGACTATCAATCGTATCAACCCATGGTGGCTTACTACTGACTCTAAATGGCGAGATTTCTTCATACTTCGGGCAACATCGTGTAATAAAGAATTTAAAAACACAGGTAAATTCACAACGCACTTTTACTTTAACACATCTAAAAGTTTAAGATGGCGTGGTCTTACCACGTCTTTCTTGTCATCACAGGTGATGTAGCTCTGGATAATTCTTGCCAATTCCACCCATGGCTCTCCCAAGGTTGCCGGTAAAACTCCTTTCCCTTTTACAGTCAAGTTCTGCCCTTCATCTTGGATGATTTTCATGGCATCCCACAGTCTCACCTTTTTCAAAGTCCACACAGGTCCAGTGGCTGGGAGTCTCGAAACCTCTATGATTATATCGTCAGTGACTATTATCTGTCTCCCTCTCATCATGGAATAATGTTCATGAAAGTTTTGTAGAAACTCAATTGGCACCATCTCATTAGATTGTTGTAGACGGTTAAGATAAGTTATCCATCCTGCCCTTGCTAGGATCTCTCGTGCAGCATCCGAGACCATCAACACATGTGGCTCACTGTGAATTGATCTTCCTCCCATGCTTAGCACACTGTAAAAAAAACACAGAGATGGCAGATGGCAATGGAACAACAACTTGTTCAAATTTTTTGCTCACTGTTAGCAAACACTGAGAAGATGACGGAACAATAAGTTGTTCAAATTTCAAACTTACTGTTAATTTTTGTAGAGAAAAACATGGAAATAACTTCGGGACTGCAAGCCATGCATATTGGGAAACAAAATACCATTAAGCTTTGCTATTCCCGAGTCATTAATTCTCCCGAATGATAAGCTGACACGTATGCCAGCGAATTATGGGGATCACCTATGCCCCCACTGTAATATGATAGGTCGTCCTCGGTTGTCAAATGAAGGAGTAGCACGTTGAAAACGACGAGCGGATTGCCGAGATCGAGGCGTAAAATAGAATCGCTTAATAAATAAGGAAATGTCGTGATATGATGCAATAATTGGATGATAGGATAACTGATGTGCATAAAAGGTCCTATGCGGTCATTATCGACTTTTACCGTCATAATTGATTTGTAATTAATTTTTATGTATCAAAGGTTTGTAAGGGTTATATATATAATCCGATTTAAACCATTAATAGAGATATAAGAAGAAGGGTTTTATAATTGCTATTGGTGTATAAGAAATATGACTTCAATACCATCAACAGAGCTCTGTTGCCCACAGGTGTCCATAACCTTTACAAAGTTGTTTATTTCACCCTTGGAACCATAATCCTTTGTGTATGCCTAGGAAAGTGATATGCAATGTCAGAATGGAGGCCATTATGCTAGCTTGGTAACCAGATGAATCACAATACCATTCAATAGGAAGGAGTGAAAGGTGGCCAGGCCAGCTTGTGATGAGACCTCTTGTTCCAAGAACTTTTTATTTTTCTAATGTGCCTCTTGGATCATGTCCCTGGTGTGGTGGCCGTATTGGGAATGCCACTTCACTTTCTTCCTTATAATCATGGTAGGTTGGCTCTTGATGAGACCCCCTATCCTTCATCGGACAAATCATGTTACTAATCATATAAACATTTCTTTTTTCTTTTATATAGCACTTTTCCTATTTATATACAGAAGGTGATTCAACACTCCTTAAGAGTAGGGATGATGGAAGAAGTCTTAACATCTCAATAGAAAAATATACCCTTATTCTTATTCAATAATAATGATCAAAGAGAATTATGGGGATTTAGGAAGAACCATCATGACAAAAATAATTAATCATATCGATATTAGTAAGATAATGACAACAGGGTGATCAATAGTTGTGTCCTTTCCTCTTTTCTCTTATCAATTCAAAGCAATTTCTTCTAAAGATAACGATTTTTATGTAATCTGCTGATTTTAGTATCCTCTATTTTTTTATTGTTGCATAAATGTATAGTTGTGCTTTAGATGACCATGACTCACAAAAATGATCTAAATGGTAGAACACAGAAAAGAGAAGAAAATGCACTTCTAAAAATGTTTTTCTCAATATAGAACAACTACTGTACACAAAATTGCAAGTAAAAGGAAAAACATGCTCGAAACTGTCGTTCATTTATAGGATTAGCAGCTATCCTTAATTGGAACAGCGAAGAAAACAAGTGCAAACAAAAAAAATGGGAAAATGTTATTCCTTCAAAAAGGAACAATAGAAAAATGAAAGTGTTGTTTCTTCGGAAAGGAACAATAGAAAAATGAAAGTGTTGTTCCTTCGGAAAGGAACAACAAAAATGCAGAAATGTTGTTCCTTCAGAAAGGAACATGAAAACGTAAAAGTGTTGTTCCTTTGGAAAGGAACAACAAAAATGCAGAAATGTTGTTCCTTCGAAAAGGAATAGCAAAATGTGAAAGTTTTCTTTTTTCAGAAAGGAACAGTAAAAATGCAGAAATGTTGTTCCTTTGGAAAGGAACAACAAAATGTGAAAGTGTTGTTCCTTCGGAAGGGAACAAAAAAAATGCAGATATGCTATTCCTTCGGAAAGGAACAACAAAACATGAAAGTGTTGTTCCTTCGGAAAGTAACAACAAAATGGCGGAAATGTTGTTCCTTCAGAAAGGAATAGTAGAATGCAAAAGATATTGTTCTTTCGAAAAGGAACAACAAAATGGCGGAAATGCTGTTCCTTTGGAAAGGAACAGCAGAATGCAAAAGTGTTGTTCCTTTGCAAAGGGACAGCAAAATGGTGGAACTGTTGTTCCTTCGAAAAGGAACAACAAAATACAGAAGTGTTGTTCCTTCAAAAAGGAACAACAAAATGCTGAAAATGTTGTTTCATCCAAAAGGAACAGTAAAATGCAAAAGTTGCAAAAATGCAAAAATCTTTACAAAAAGTAATTTACACAAAAAAAAGAATTATGTACCAAATTTAAAAACAATCAAATCACTTAATGAACCAAAGGTGAGGAAGAGTTCTTTTCCTCAACCAGAATATGCATGTCAGAGTCTTTGCAGAGTCGTTGGTATAAGGATTCTCGAGTAAGTGGTTTGTGGTATAGTCGAACTCGGTGGCCGTTTGCCTTAAAGGTGTGTCCAGATCCATCAAGGGTGATTAGAGAAATGGTGCCATTATCATGTACATTCTAGATTTCGTATGCTCCGAGCCAGCGAGTCTGGAGTTTCCTTGGAAAATCCT
Source organism: Pinus taeda (assembly GCA_000404065.3). Lineage (NCBI taxonomy): Eukaryota > Viridiplantae > Streptophyta > Pinopsida > Pinales > Pinaceae > Pinus > Pinus taeda. The sequence goes on from APFE031301279.1 coordinate 17,100, forward strand.
GGAACCTGGAATCGTATAGGAGTGCCCAATCTCCTTCGTGGAAGACTTTCTTTTTGATGAGGACATCGTGCCATTTGGCTCTTTGTTGTTGGATCAATGCGGTATGTTGAAGAGCGGAGATCCTGATTTCATCCAGCTTGTTAATCTGCTGTAGTCTATTAATTTGGTCCTCATTTAAATCTAGACTGACTTCTTGTGCTATTCTCGAGGTCTGTATTTCGAATTCTATTGGAAAGATGGGTTCCTTCCCAAATACTAGCTGATATGGTGAATAACCAGTAGTTCTTCTCCATGTTGTTCTGTAGGCCCACAAGGCTTCTGGCAATCTTGTAGCCCAATTGCATCTGTGTGACACAATGGTTTTTCTCAGTATTGCTTCTCTTACCTTATTTGTGCTTTTTACTTGGCCATTTTCCTGGTATGGAGAAGTAATTTTATGCTGAATATGATAGTTTTTTAGTGTTGTAGCAATTTTATTACCAGCAAACTGTGGTCTTCTATCCATGATTATGTCTCTTGGGAGACCATATCACACAAATATGTGGAATAGGAACTGAATGACAGAATTCTCTGTAGCTCTTGGCAATGCCTCTGCTTCAACCCATTTGGTGACATACTCTGTTGCTACCAAAATATATGTTTTATAATTTGATGATGGGTTGATCGGACCAACAAAATTGAGTGCCCAACACTCGAATGGTTCAATGACTAGTTGTGGGTTCAGAGGCATTTCGTCGGACTGTCTAGGGCATCCTGCTATTTGACAACTATCACAAGCTTGAACAAATTTCTTTGCATCTTTGAAGATTGTGGGCCAATAATACCCTGTTTGCAGAACTTTGTGGCCAGTTCTTTGATCTGCAAAATTTCCACCGCATGGTCCATCGTGACAAGCTTTCAAAATGTCAAAAATTTCATCTTCATGGACGCATATTCTAATGTGCATATTTCCTCATGTATGAAATAGGTAGCCCCCAATCCAAGAAAATCGGGTACCACGCTAGACAATCTGCTTTCGTTCATTGCGAGTAAGATGTTTCAGTAATTTTCCTACTACTAAATAATTCGCAACACCAGCATACCAGGGTGTTTTGATTGTAACAATGAACAAATGTTCATCTGGAAATTGATCTTTGACTGTTGCTGCGTCCACTGGTTTTGGTATTCATGAGAGAAAGTTAGCTACAGGGTTTTCTTTTCTAGGTCAGTCTTTTATTGTGATTCCGCATTCCTGCAATAAAATCAGCCATCTTGTTACTCTACTGTTTGTAATTAGTTTATTTGCTAAATATTTTATGGCAGAGTGATCTGTATATAAAACAACAGGATATCCAATGATGTAATGCCTAAATTTATTTATAGCATGTATTACAGCTAAAAATTCTTTTTCAATAACAGTATAGTTCAACTTAGCAGGAGACAAATTCTTGCTAATATAATAAATTACAGATGTTTTTTTGTCTTCTTCCTACCCAAGGACTGCTCCAATAGCTGTGTCTGAAGCATCTGATGAAATTTGAAATGGCAGGGCCCAATTTGGACCTCTGAGTACTAGGGTTGTTAACACAAGATTTTTCAGATCCTCAAAAGCATGGTCACATTTATCTATCCAAATAAACTCAACATTCCTTGTTAGTGCGTATAGAGGTGCAGCAATGTGAGAAAAATGTTCTATAAATCTACTATAATATCCAGAAAATCCAAGAAAAATGTGTACCTCTGTCTGTGTGGTAGGAGTAGGTATTAACAAAATTATTTGAATTTTGGCCGGATCTACCTGTATTCCAGCTGCTGAGATATAATGACCTAGGATGAGCCCTTCTGTCATCATCATATAGCATTTTTCATGGCTCAGGCAGAGCCTGGTAGTGATACATCGTTGCAGCACTTTTTCTAATGTGTCTAGTGCTGGGTCGAAATCATCTCCGTATGGTGTGAAATCATCCATGTATACTTCGAGCCCTTCATTTATTAAATCTAAAGAGATGCTGAGGATAGGCCTTTGAAATGTGGCAGGGGCATTGCATAGGCCAAAGGGTAAAACTCTGTAGGAAAATGTTCCCCACGGACAGGTAAAAGTAGTTATGTCTTGGTCTTCTGGGGCAATTTGAATTTGATTGTATCCACTGAAGCCATCCAAGAAAGAAAAGAATTTCTTTCCTGCTAATGTGTCTGATATCTGGTCAATGAATGGAAGGGGAAAGTGGTCTTTCTGAGTTTCTTTATTTAATTCTCTGTAATCTACACAAATCCTCCACTTTCCATTCTTATTTGGCACCACTACAAGTGGAGAGACCCATTTGCTATCGGAGATAGGATAAATAAAGTTTACATCTAAAAGTTTTTGTAGTTCAGCTTTCACAATTTCTTTTAAATGAGGATTAAGTCTTCTTTGGGGTTGGTGAATAGGACTTGCATCCTTTTTTGTATAAATGTGGTGTGTACATAACTGGGGATCGATTCCCTTCATGTTTGGATAATCCCATGCAAATGCTTCCTTGTATTTTCTCAGTAGTTGGATCAGCTTCTCTTTTTGTTCAAGAGTCAGGTTACTATTGACGTTTAAAGTTTTTCCTGGCTCAATTTCCACAATTTTGCTATTTGAAAAAAAGGTAGTAGGTATTGTCTAATCATGAGTGTCTTTGAGAAGATCTTCTTCTAATTCATTATCAAATGTTGCCTCTATCACGTAAAATTGTATGTGAGATCTGGATTCAGCTTGGTTAATAAATTTGTTAATAACATCATCCTCTGTTTGATCTTTGAAATCGAGGGCATCTTCTATAGTTAATGGGGATATAATATTTTCGGTAAGGTATGATACATGATGTTGGTTAGTTTTTATTATTGTGACATTTGGCTGGGCTGGAGGGTATAAGGCTAGATTCTTGATATTACTCCCTCTAGTTATGGTCATACTGCCTTGTTGGCAGCCAATGTAAGCATCAGCAGTTGGCTTCAAGTCGGTTTTTGGGTTTTATTATCAGAAAGGCGACAAGATATTCCCATGAATCAACAAATACCATGACATCATGTAGTGTGCTTTCCGGCCTAACCACCGACTGGGTAGCCAGTTCTAATAAAGTGGAAGTTGGTTCTACTGATGTAATGCCCAATTTTTGATGAGTGGTGGTTGTTAAGATACTAATTGTAGCTCCTAAATCAACTAAGGCATTTGAAAAGGTTTGTCCATTGATTTGTACTGTCACTATTGGATTTCCTGGGTCTTCATATTTGACAGGTGCCTCTCTACCTGATAACAGGTCAAATAAGGTACCAACTACTTGGAATGTTGGGTTATTTGTTATTCTCCTCCTTGGTTTTTTTATACATAGCTCTTTGATGATCTTTAGATATATTGGGATGTATTGGATGGCTTGGAGGAGTGGCA
>APFE031301288.1:35147-58612 GCA_000404065.3 Pinus taeda
TGACCTAGTGGATAAGTGTAGCTTGAGAAAAGAAGTACATGCAGACTCTTGGTTGCAATTGGTTGTAGACATTAAGAAGAGAGTTCATCACTAGGTAAGAGCTTGTGCATTCGAGCTGAACAATATGCCTACAACAACACATCTAAATGTACTGCCACTGGGACCATATAGTATGCTTTTGGGTATGGATTGGATGTACCTTCACAGGACCAAAGTAAACTGCTATTACAAGGCTATTGAGTGCCTAGATGATAATGGGGAAAAGATAATTCTGCAAGGAGAGAAGAATCCTACATCAGTGAGGATGGTTACTACTATGCAGGATAAGTGGAGTTGCAGGAAAGGATGTGTGATGTTTCTAGTCCATATCTCTAGTGATAAGCGTAAGTATGTTGAGGATGAAAAAATCTTCAATAGGTACCTTGTATTATAACAGTTTTAGGATGTGTTTCCAGTAGATATTCCAGAGTTTCCTCCCCATACAAAAGTGGACTTTTCTATTGATTTGGTACCAGGGGCAGCACCAACATCAAAGGCACCTTAAAGGATGAGAACACCAGAGTTAGTAGAGTTGAAGCTGTAGCTGAAGGAAATTCTTGATAAGTGACACATTAGGTGAAGTGTATCGCAATAGGGTGCAGCAATATTGTTCATGAAGAAGAAGGATGGTATTCTCAAGTTGTGCATTGATTACATGCAGTTGAACAAGGTGACAATCAAGAACATGTACCCATTGTCGAGGATCAATGACTTGTTTGACCATTTGAAAGGAGAAAAAGTGTTCTCTAAGATTGATTTGGGATCAAGATACCATCATGTATGTATCAAAGAAGGGTACATTTATAAGACTTATTTCAGGACTAGGTATGGGCATTATGAGTTTTGTGTAGTTTCATTCAGTTTGACTAATGCTCAAGATACTTTTATGTGATTGATGAATAGTGTGTTGTGCCCCTATCTGGACAATTTTTTTTATTGTATTAATTGATGGCATCTTGATATATTATTAGAATGAGGAAGAGAATGCCGAGCATTTAGTAGTAGTGTTGAGATTTCTAAGATAGCATCATTTGTATTCCAATCTTAGCAAGTGTAGTTTATTTCAAACGAAGGTGTATTACTTGGGACATGTTTCCAAGGAAGGCATAGCAATAGATCCAGAAAAGATAAGGGATATGATGGAGTGGGAAGCTCATAAGAATGTGGATGAATTCAAATCATTCATGGGGCTAGTAGGTTACTATAGGAGGTTCATCAGGAACTTCTCATGAATTTCATATCCCATTAAATCTTTGCATAGAAAAGGGAAGAAATTTGAATGAACATAGGAATGTGCAGTAAGTTTTGAGCAGTTGAAGTAATTGTTGACAAATGCTCTAGTTCTTAAGATTTCAAATCCAAATAAATATTTCATGGTGTGTACAGATTCCTACAAGAGTGGACTTAGTGGAGTCTTGATGTAGGAAGGACAGGTGGTATGCTATGAGTCCAAGAAACTGAATGAGCACAAGCAGAACTATGTGCTTCATGATCTTGAGTTAGTAGTTATTATCCATGCATTGAAGATGTGGAGACTTTATCTTCTTGGAAGGAAGTTCGTATTGATGAGCGACCACATTTGATTAAGGTACCTATTTAACCAACCAAATCGGAATGCCAAGCAAGCTAGATGGTTGGCTACCCTTAGTGAGTTTGACTTTGAGATCAAATACATCAAGGGTAAGGAGAATAGGTTTGTAGATGATCTCAGTAGGAGAGTGCAAATGAACCATGTTGCATCAGTGAGGTATTATGGTACAAATTTATAGGATTGGATCTTACAGGAAAGATAAAAGGATAACAGGTATAGGGAGCTTAGGCACAGGTTACAACGACAGGGTACAGGTGATCAGGATGTGAACTATTATCTCACGACATATGGTTTGGTGAGATTCAGGGACAGGATTTATGTTTTGGATGATAGTGGGATTAAAAAGCTTATCTTGAGGGAGTTTCATGTGAATCCCTATTCAGGATGCCCAGGATACCAGAAGATGTTGACAACAATGAAGAGGTTACTACTAGTTCAATCTGAAGAAGGAAGTGATAGATTTCATACCTAGATGTTTGGACTGTCAGAAGGTGAAAGAAGAGTGTAAGCATCCAAGTGGATTGCTTCGGCCTATTCCAATTCTAGAATGGAAATGAGAGGTCATTTCCATGGACTTCATTATAAGTCTTCCAAGGACATTGAGGCAACATGATTCTATCATGGTTGTAGTCGACAGGTTGAGCAAGGTAGCTCACTTCATTCCAGTGAAGACTACTTATTCAGCTAGTGAGGTGGCATAGGTCTTCATCAGGGAGATCATGAGATATCATGGTCTTTCAAAGAATATTATGTCAGACAAGGATTCTAAGTTCACTTCCAAGTTTTGGAAGGAAATTTTTGCAAGTTTTGTGACAGAGTTGGCCTTATGTACATCCTATCATCCACAGACAAATGGATGGGAAGATAGGGTTAGCAAGATTTTGGAGGATATGTTGAGGATGTATGTGATGCATTGATAGAAGAGATGGGAGGAGTACCTTCCATTGGTTGAGTTTTATTACAATAATGGTAACCAAGAGCCACAAAGTATGAGTCTATTTGAGGCACTATATGGGAGAGTTATAATACTACCATCAGCTAGAGTGATCCAGTGAACATGGTACCTATTTGGTTGGATATGTTGGAGGAGGTGGAATAGGAAATGTAAGTAATCAATAAGAATATAAAGGAAGCACATGATAGGAAAAAGATTTATGGAGACCAACACAAGGCATTTAAGGAGTTTTAGGTTGGGAAGCATGTTTATTTTCACATCAAGCCCAAGAAGAGTTCCTTGAGGATTGGATCATGTGCCAATTTGGCACCGTGGTAATGTGGGCCTTTTGAGATCCTCTAGAGGATTGGAATAGTGGCCTACAAACTTGCACTTCCTCTAATAGTGAAAGTACATGATGTTTTCCATGTTTCATTGTTTAAAATATATGTAAAATATGTTGATCATGTTATTGATTGGTTTGTATTGTAGGTGGAACCAGAATAAGAATTCTAGTCGGAACCTCAGTGCATATTGCAGCAGAAACAACTCATGCTTCGAAACAGAGAAATCGAGCAATTTAAAGTGCAGTGGAAGCACTTTAGGCTTGATGAAGCCACATGGGAGATGGTTGATCAAATGTGGGCTATGTATTCTTCATCGTTTTTCAGTTGAGGCAAAGTAGTTTTGGTATATGTACATATTCATGAATGTTTGTTATTGTAAATACCACAATGAGTTGTGCTATAAAGATCCAATAAGAGGTATGGTTTTCATGTCGTCATGTTTGTCATGATGGCTTTGATTTTGAGTAGGCTATTCATTGTGAATATTGCAATGATATAAGTTATAAATCTCCATGGGCAGTATGTTATGATTTTAAACGGTTTTGCTAGTTGTAGGTGTCATGGAACATCGAGGATAATGTTACCCTAAGGGGGAGGGGTCTGTAACATCCCTGAGTTAAAATTTCATGTAATAAAGTCAATAAAGTCAAAATAAGACCAAGGTCAAGGGACATGTATTCCAAGATGAATGTTGGGCAAATATCGTAGTGGGCATCACTTGTTGTGTTTATGGCTAAGGGGAAATTGACAAAGGATTTGAAAAGGAAAAGAGGCATTAATTGGCATTTTATTTATGAAAATAAAGGAAAATAGTAGAAAAAGGAGGTAAAAGGTCACAAGTTGCATGTGAGGAGGACAATGAAGTAAAATAACGGAAAATGAAGAAAGTAGAGAAATCAAGAATAAAAGGACATCAAAGCATCAGTTGGTAGCCTTTTGTTAGTTTATTTTCATAATTGGTTTCAGAGAGAAAAAGAACACCAAGAGGAGAATAAAAGAAAGAAAGAAAAAGAAGTACAAAGAATGACAAGGAAAGAAAAGGAAACCAAGGACCAAGCAAGGAAAGGTTGGATCAAGCAGCTTCAACAAGAATACTTTCAGGTAACAGCTAACATGTATGGTTTCCTAGCTGGTTTTGGCATGCATGACATATGCATGTGTGTATTTTGGTTTCTTTGTTGTCGGTGGCATGGATTTTTTGTGTTTTGATACTGGTTTTAGCCTTGCCTTTCCATTTTCGAATAGTCATGGTGTGATGGGATTCCTTCTTGATTGAGCTATGTATTTCCGGAAGGTTTTGGATCTAGGTGAGGTGGTCTCAGGAAAATGCTAGGGATTGGAAGTGGAGATTGTTTTCTCTGGGAATCCCTCAACAGGTGGGTGGAGACAGGAAAATTAATCAAGGGATACTAAAGGAATTCTTAGGCATCCAATCTTGGTTTGGTTTTGTGATCTCGGGACCAGTTTAGGTGAGATCATGGTATGGTGAGGTTGCAGGTGGTTTAATCTATGGATCCCCCTTGGTTTTTTATAGATTCGTTTATTCCATGAGATCCCACATTCATGCTTGGAATATGGCACAATGGTGATTAGATGAAAGGAATATTAAATGCAGCCCAATCTATGGTCAGGTGGTATGTGGAAGTCCTTGACTTGGTTGGATTTTCCTTATGGTTAATAAGAGCTAAGTCCTTCTTGTTTTGATGAGTAAATGTATTTGTTATTATGTGGCTTAAATGGTTGTTCTATAATTGGTATTTATCTAGTTATATTTTGGTTATAGGCATGGTTAATTGATATATATAAGTATGGATCTTATCACATTTCATTCAATGCATGTTTAGTTAATGAATGTATGACCTAACTAGTGTTATGACAACTATTTTGAGAAAGCATAAACCCTTCTTGCTAAATTTCAGACGATTTTTCAGATCCTTATGTTCATATATTCATTCATGACCTATAGGTTGCATGTTCACCATGTGTTTGACAGAATGTCAGTCCCACTTGGGAGGGTTCAGTTTAAATCCTGGTTTAAATTTTGGTTTATAATATTTGTTTCTATGTCAATTATCATTTCTAGAAGTTTCATTGAGTTATGGGTAGAGGCCTGAGTCTTGGCCCTGAAATGTGGCTCAGACTTCGGGGTCACTAGCATAGAACTAAATGGAAAATTCCACAATCACATGGAGGCAAGATTATCAGTGCGACTAGAGGGCTACAATTGGTTTCATGCCTTGGTAAGGGAGCAGTTGAGGCTCTGGATCAGTGAAAAAGGGAGTTATCTCATGGGCTAAACACTTGGAGGGGTTCGGTTGCTCTTGGAAGTCCTGTAGCATCTGAGGGAAGTCATTAATGTCTTAAGTTGTTGACTCCATTTTCTTAAGGTCATATAGGAGGTTAAGTTTTATCATACTGAACCTCAACTCATGTTTACTTGGGGCAAGCCGGTTAGATTGGGTAAATGTAGGAGGAGGTGGGTTACAATCCTTCTTAACATGCTTGAGGGACATTTTTTGTATGGTTGTAGCTGTAAAAATACCTAGTTTCCTACATCAAAACTTCTTTCACTTCGATGTTGATATGCCTTTTGTTTCATTCAATTATCCACTAGAGTGAGGTTATCCTTTAAGAGTTGAAGAACTTGTTGTTGATGCTCGATGTGATCTTCAATTGCTTGAACCTTAGAATTTTATCTTAAATATGATATGATGGATGGCGGATGATATCCTTAAAGTGCATAAATGGGGTCATTTTTGCTGCAGTATTGAAGGAAGTATTATACCACCATTCATCTAGAGGTAACCACTTGACCCATTGTGTTTGTTTATCATATACAAAGCAATGAAAATATCCTTCCAAACATTTTTTCACTATCTCATTTTTCCCATCAGAGTGAGGATAATAAGATGAGCTATGATCTAATTGAGTATCAAGACAAGAAAATAATTTTGTCCAAAAATTTCCAGTGAGAATGAGATCTTTGTCACTTACAATAATCTTAGGGTTTCCATGTATATATTTCCATAAATGCAATAGCAACTGTACTAGATTTAAAAGGATAAGATAATGTAAAAAAGTGTGCTTACTTGGTAAGTCTATCAACTACCACTGTCATGAATCTCTTTCCTTTAGACTTGGATAAACCTGTGATAAAATCCATTGAGACCTCCTCCCAACACTGAATTGGAATGGATAAAGGTTTTAACACTTGGGGTCTTAATTGTCTCAAATTTATTGTGTTGGAAAACCAAAAATTCTTCCACAAACCTCTAAATATAAGATTTAAGGCCATGCCAAAAAAATCCTTCTTGACCCCATGGTAAGTTTTTAAAAATTCTGAGTGTCTTCCAAAGGGGGAGGTGTGAAATTCCAAAAAACTCTTTTGCTTTAGTTGGTAATTCTTACAAAATATATAAGAGATATTTGTGTTGATTTGGGGTAGCATTGAATGTTCTTTATGCCTCAAATTTTGTAGGGAGGCCTGGGCACAGGGATTTCAAAGATGTTAGGTCCCTATACTACTAGTCTAACCCCTTATTGTTCTTAGTACAACCCCCTTATTATATTTTTGTGCCCATGTAGTCCCCATATTGTTATTATTGTGCCCCATAGAAGCCCATTATTGTTATTATTGTGCCCTTACATTAGTATTGTTATGTCGGCTCTGATTATATTATGACCACTTAGACTCCTATATATAGAAAGGAGGCCTTGTCATTTGTATCATCTAAGAATTGCTCATTTGTATAATGTAAAGGAGGTTTCCCCCTCAAAGAGGCTTATTTCTAAGGCGTTCATCTATCTTTTCTATCTTTTTGTGAGCTGGTTTCATAACATTTGGTATCAGAGCTTTGGATTCTAGGGTTTCGCTACTCCAAACAAGTCATCCTAGAATTTTCACTATAACTTTTTTCTGCGACATTTCAGAGTCTACAAAAAAAACCCATTTGAGATGAAATTGCACTAAACCTAGAGTCATTTCAAATCTTGTCTCACTATATTTTAGGAGATATGATCTGAGGAGTTTAGGGTTTTGGCAAGCTCCCGAATTTCATCTAAAATAGGTCATCGTGGAATTTTTGCTATAAGGTTTTCATTGTGAAGTTTCAAAAGCTAAAAAAAAAACCCATTTGAGAAGACATCGTTTTGAAACTTGGGTCCGAATTTCAGATCTTGTCTCGCTATATTTTCAGAGATATGATCTAAGGAAGTTAGAGATTTTGCAGTCTCCCGAATTACATTCCAAACAGGTGACCTGGGGAAAATCATCATAGCTTTTGTTCTGAGAATTAGATTGAAATTTCATAAGAATTTTCAGAAAGAGGACTTCCTGTAGTTTTATGTATATCAGTTTAGGGTACTAAGGTTGAAAGAGTGACATGTGGAACTTCATACAAGTTCACTCTATTGAGCTAGTCTATAATTAGGTCATCGTGGAAGATTTGATATAACACTTCCTTGCAAAATCCAATATTGATCCGACTTGTGGGATTAGAAAGAGAACACAGAGAGCTACCATAGAAAGAAATTTCAGAACTTGGAGATTTGAAATTACATAGTTACAGTCATTTCAATATCAAGCTCCAAATATCAAGAGGAAGTGAGACCTAGAAGTGATTTTATTAAAAAATTAATATTTTTAATGGGGTTCCTAAGTCTAAACTTAGGAAAATTAAAATATTAATGGGTATTAATCTAATCAAGGGTGAAACTTCTAGAAAAAGACATGGATCAAGTCAAAATGATCTGAGCCTTTGATTACGATGCAATCTAGGTCTTCGGTTGTCCAACAGGAATATATAAGAAGGGCCTTGAGGGTCATTTGGAAAAACACACAGAGAGATTGAGAAAAGCAATTTTATAAAGTGAGAAGTTCTCAGGAGGAAAATCAATTAAGGAGATCTCTTGCAACAAAGGGGCAGGGCTAGTTGGGTTGGAGGATCTTCTCTAGAACCTTTAATACTCAACAGAGAGGCATAGATACAGTAGTGGAGGCAGTGCAGAACCAAGGAGGACTAACATTGGGCCAAGAGTTCCCACGGAGTGCTTGACGCAGTGTTAGAAGGGCCATCACAGAGGAAGAGTTGTCCTCCTATAGAAATCCAAAACTTACAAAGGAGTAGCCCGATTAGCAGGGAAGGTTGACGTAAAAGCTCTAGGACGAAGTGAGACCCAACATAGAGCTGACGCAGAGCCTCAGGGAGCTCTGCACAGGCTCACACAGTTACTACAAAGAGGCAGTGAAGTTTTAGTCAGGGATAGTCAGTTCAGTTATCAGATTAGAGGTATTTGCTTGGTGAAGTGAGGTAATCTCACTTAGTTTTCTTCCAATGTCATTTTCTCTATAACTAGATCACTGGAAGGGCATCCATAGATTGTATTCAGAACTACTACCTAATAATAATAAATCCTCAGAGCTGCTACACCGCTTTTCCCGCATTCAGTTTTTCCGGGGACTATTTGTCCAAAAATAATTGTGTCCTATGTGTTGTATTTTTCTTTCTTTCTTAGTATTTTGCTTTTTAATATACGTAAATTAAGTGAAGGTTGTAGATGTATTTTCTTTGAAATTTATTGTAGAATACAATAAATAACTTGCATGATTTAATCAAGTAGGAGAAGTAACATTAGTTTGTTGCAATAGGGATTTCGGCTTAGGAATTTTCACATGGTATCAGAGCTAGTGTAGGTGAGACAAGAAGAGTTGAACCAAAAACCCCATCGCTAAGAAAAAGGGGAAATAAAAAAGCTGCAGGAGGTAGCAAGTCGAAACCCCGGAGGGTTTGCACAGTTCTAGCCGAAGGGTAAAAAATTAGAGGTAGTCTCTCTCTGAGTGAGTTGAAGGAGAGAAAGAGCTTGAAGTTCGAATTTTTTGGTGGCAAAGGGAGAAACACTGAGCCTTAGCGTGAGGAGAAGTTAGTGGGCATATATTTTTCAGTAGGAAATTTTGTCGGGTTGAAAAGACGTTAGAAGAAAGAAACAGTAGAGCATAGTGAGGGAATACTTCCTCAGTGATTTCTTGCCAAGGAAATCAAGAATTCTCAATTGCTAAGCAGCAGAGGAGGATCAACTTACCAACTCCATCAGGGAGTGTGTAAGTCATCCCAGGAGCTATGTAGTAGGGAGAAAGAGGAAGTTGTTCGACATTTTTCAAAAGATATAGAAACCAGATGCTTGAGGGATCAGGATAGGTTGGACAAGGCTTCCAACTATGCCATATAGAAGGCTAGGATGACCTTCTTGCTAGATGAGCATGCCCTCAATATGTACATTGATAATGTGGTGGCTGAACTTGCAGATGCAGATATGATGAAAAAGTACAAAGTTCAGATGGCTAAGGCGAAGAGGATGATCCTAGATGGAGTCAAGGATCACGTGGTGTGCCACATTGCAAGCAAAGGGACCTCTAAGGAGATGTGGGATGCCTTGGTCACATTACACCATGGATCTTTCGAGTAGCGGAAGATTTAATTACAGCAAAAGTTGAGATTTGTATATATGTAGAAGGGATAACATGTGTATTTGTTCCTCACGAAACTGAAGGAGACCTGTGATGAGTTTTCGGCTATAGGGTAAACACCTCAGGACTCGGAGTTAGTTATATTGGCTATAAACTTTGTCTCAGATGATTGGCAGATCTTTGTCCAGAGTATCCTAAGCAGAGCAACATTTCCAAATTGGGACGAGATGTGGGCAACTCTAAAACAAGAAGAGCTAAGGAGAGACCTGCTCAAGGTAAAAATTGACGGGAGCAGTAGCAGCAGTGAGTCAAATCCCAAAGTGGAGGAAGAGGATAATGCAACCCTTGCATTGAAGGGACAACATGGGAAACATAGACGTAAGAAGGACATCTCCAAAGTGAAGTGCTTCAGATGTGGTGAGATGGGCCACTATGCATCGCAATGTCCTTTGAAGAAAAAGGAAAAGGATGAGAAGCATGATCCCAAGGTTGCAGCCATGAAGATTGACGAGGAGGAGTTCGCCATGACAGCCAAGATACCTCAAGGAGGTAGGTGGGTTGATATAGATTTGTAGTCAGGAGGACTGCATATGGGAAAGATCCTTGAGGAGCCCACCTCTTGGACCGTCACCTTGCTATGGGAGCCCCATGATAAGGAGTAGCGGGATGGTGGAGTTTAAGTTGGTGCCATGGAGTGTTGATTTGACAGATGCAGTGGCTAGGAGAGCTAGAGACTGAGCAACACAAAGCAGAGAGGCAGTAGTGCAAGGAGGCACAGAGCAGAGCTTCAGCAGCGTAGTGGCTTCAGAGGTAGAATGGGACTAGTAATAGTCAGGATTTTAGCACCAAGGAGTATCCACTAGATACTTGTCCAGTTTTGGGTGTTTCTCAGTTGCTTTTCTCAGCAACTGAGTTGTAGTACGTATGAGTTATTAGCAATGGTAATGCTAGCAGCATAGAAAATGCAAAATTTGAGAGAGAGTTGCAGTGCAAATGCAGTGTTGGCTGGTAGGACTAGCAGCGACATGGATGCAGAGGGAGTTTTAGTACAAATGTAATGTTGACAGAGGTAGTGTCAGTAGTAGTACACTTGCAATAACATCGAAGTGGTTGATGCACAATATGTCAGACATCAGCAATGCAGAGACGATGCTTTAGAGTCAGAGCAGTATGCAATAGTAGTGTATTACTAGCGCACATTCCTTGCTAAGAGGGAGTGTTGATTTGGGGTTGCATCGGATGTGATCTAAGCCTCAAATTTTGTAGGGAGGCTTGGGCACAAGTAATCCAAAGAAACTAGAAAGCGTTTTGGGAAATTCCATCCAGAAGTGATTTTATTAAAATAATTAATATTTTTAATGGGGTTCCTCAGTCTAAACTTTGGAAAATTAAAATGTTAATGGGTATTAATCTAATCAGGGGTGAAACTTCTAGAAAAAACCATGGATCAAGTCAAAATGATCTGAGCCTTTCATTAAGATGTAATCTAGGTTTTTGGTTGTCCAACAGGAAGATGTAAGAAGGGGCTTGAGGGTCATTTGGAAAACACACAAAGAGATTGAGAAAATTGATTTTCTAAAGTGAGAAGTTCTTAGGAGGAAAATCAATTGAGGAGATCTTTTGCAGCAGAGGGGCATGGATAATTAGGCTAGAGGATCTTCTCTGAAACCCCGAATACTCAATAGAGAGGTAGAGATACACTAGTGGAAACAATGTAAACCCAGGGAGGATTAACGTTGGGCCAGGAGGGCCCATGCAGTGCTTGACACAGTGCTAGAAGGGATAGCGTAGAGGAAGAGTTGTCCTCCTACAGAAATTTGAAACTTGTAGGAGAACAATAAGATCAGCTCGAAAGGATGACATCAAGGCTCTAGGAGGAAGTGAGACCCAGTGTAGAGCTGATGCGAAGCCTTAAAGAGCTCCATGCAGTTACTAGAAAGTGGTAGTGCAGTTGTAGCCGAGGATAGTCAATTCAGTTGCCAGATCAGAGGGATTTGTCGAGTGAAATGAGGTAATCTCACTAAGTTTTCTTCCATTGTATTTTTCTTTGTAACTGAATTGCTACAAGGGCATACAGAGATTGTATTCAGAACTACTACTTAATAACAATAAACCCTCAGATATGTTGCACTGGTTTTCCCGCATTGGGTTTTCTGGGGACTATTTGTCCAAAAATAATTGTGTCCTATGTGTTGTATTTTTCTTTCTTGCTTAGTATTTTGTTTCCACATATATGTAAATTAAGTGAAGGTTGCAGATGTATTTTCTTCGAAATTTACCGTAGAATATAGTAAATAACTTGCATGATTTAATCAAGTAGGAGAAATAACATTAGTTTGCTACAATAGGGATTTCGGATTAGGAATTTTCACACTTTGTACCATAATGAATCGTTTTTCCAACTAAATGTATTAGATGTACTGGAATCTTGCTGCAAACTTTGAATGAGTGTCCACACCTCTTCATCATTCTTCCATTCATCTCTTACTTTGGTTATCCAATTAGGTTGGATAATAGAAATGCACAAAGAAATGCTTCCACATCCTCATCCTTTCTTGAGAGTGCATCCACAACACAATTTTTCTTCCCTTTTTTGTAGATGATTTCAAAGTCATAACCCAACATCTTTGTAACCCAATTTTTCTTCTCTTCCAAATATAATTTTTTTTCAAAAAATTATTTAAGACTATCATGATTTGTTGTTACCTTGAAGTGTATTCCCATTAGGTAAGGTCCCCATTGCTTTAGTGCATGTATTATTTCCAACATTTCCTTCTCATAAATAGGTTTGTGCAAATATTCTCCTTTAATTGGATGACTTTCAAAAGAAATGGGTCTTCCTTCTTGCATTAAAACATCATCAATTCTACTCCTTGAGGCATCACATTCCATAATAAAGGATTTTGTGGAGTCTGACATAGCTAAGATCGGTGCTTGGCACATTGCCTCTTAGGCCTTAGCTGCTTCTGGAGTCCAAGAAAATGCATTTTTCTTCAGAAATGTTGTTAGAGGTGTTGTTATTCTCCCATAATTCTCAACAAACTTGCCGATAGTACCCTATCAACCCAAGAAATCCTCGTAGATGCTTTATGGTTGTGGGTATTTTACCTTCCTTAATGACTTTAATTTTGTTAGGGTCTACCTTAACACCCTCATGAGATATAATATGACCCAAATATTCCACCTTTTTTATTCCAAAGAAAAATTTGGAGTTTTTTGCATATAATTGTTTCTCCTCCAATAGTTTGAGCACCCTATCAACATGTTGAACATGATCCTTCCAAAGCTTGTTGTAGATAAGTATATCATCAAAAAATACTAACACAAATTTTCTAAGGAAGGGTTTGAAAATGGAATTCATCAAACCTTGAAATGTGGAAGGTGCATCAAAAGGCATGACCAAAAATTCATAAAGATCCTCATGAGTTATGGATGTTATTTTTAGAATGTTTTAAGTCTTCATTCTAATTTGATGATATCCTGAATGAAGATCCAACTTGGTGAAATACATTTCTCCATGTAAGTTAAACAAAAATTCATCCATGATAGGAATGAGAAATTTATATTTAATAGTGATATTTTTGAGCTCCCTATAATTTGGACACATACACCATGATCCATCCTTCTTGTTCACCAATACTACTACAACAGAGAAAGAAATTTGACTAGGTTGAATTATACCAGCCTCTAGCATTTCTGCAACCATGCATTCAATTTCATTATTTTCGAAATAGGGATATCTGTAAGGTCTGATGTTTAGATGAATACTTCCTGGAATCAAATGCATAGCATGATCACGATCACAAATAGGTGGGAGGCCTTTGGGAGTCTCAAATTCCTTGGAATGATTGTCCAAGACTTTTTGGAGATCTGCAAAAATATATGATTTCAATGTTTGAAACTCTAGTGAGAATAATTGTGCAATTACACCCCATTTTTCTTTCTTCATAATATTTGTCATGCCATTAGAGTTGATTGTATTACTTGGTTTCCCTTCGATACCCCTTAATTCAACTTCCTTTCCTTCCCAAAAAAATTCAAGAAAAGTTCTTGAAAATTAAAAGTTATCATCCCCAAAGATTGTAACCATTGGACTCCTAGTACAACATCCGCACCACCCATTGGAATGGAAAGAATTAGACTATTCAATACATATTCCCCCATGGTTAGCTTGATATTATGGCACTTTCCAAAGTAATTTATAGTTCCTCCATTTGCAATCATCACTTAACACTCAGGTGCTGGATATAGGAAACAATTCAATTCCTTGGCTATCTTACAATGAATAAAATTATGGGTACTACCCGAATCAATAAGCACTATTACATTTTTCTTCTTGATATATCCTTCTATCTTGAGAGTTTTAGGAGTGGTAATTGCTACCAATGCATTACAAGATATGGTCAGATTCATTTTTTTTTCTCTGGGGTTGGCCCCTGGTGTATATCCTCCTCTTTTGATGTATCTTATTCCTTTTCTTCCTCCTCTTCACAATTTATGTAAAATAATTTCTTCTTAGCACACTTATGACCTTTAGAGTATTTTCTATCACAAGTGTAACAGAGCCATTTTGCTCTTTTTTCCTCCAATTATTGTGGCATCAACCTTGTAGGTTTTGGAAGGCTAGGAGCAACAACAATTCCATCATTATAGTTGTGAGTGGTAGACTTCCTTGTTGCCATAATTTTTCTTTCAACTTTTCTTGCCACCCTGAATGCATTCTCCAATTAATTAGGTTCCCAAAGGAAAACCTAATATTGGATGTTATCCTTCAAAGTCCCTATGAATACATCAATCCTATGCTCGTTTGTTATATCAATTACCCTCATATTCAATTTTTGGAAGTCCTTAATGTGCTCTGCCATTGAACCCTTTTGTTTGAGATTTATCAATTGGATAAAGAAGGTGTTGTTATTTGTATCCTCATAATGTGGTATCATTTCCTCTGTAAAAATTGACCAAGTCACAAGTGGTCTACTAGAACAAATCCGTCGATACCATAAAGACGGATTGGATTCTAAATATAAATATGCAATGCGTGCCTCCTATGTGTGTTGCACATAATGGAGATCAAAATATTGCTCCATCTGTAGTATCCATGTTACCAGATCCTTGCCATCAAACTTCTTCATATCGATCTTTAGAATTTGGTGGGTTTTAAACCCAACATTAGAGTTTCTAAAATTATAATTCATGTTATTTTTGTTCTCCTCGTGAGTTTCATGGAATACCTTTTTGCCATTAAGAAGCATTTCTTGTAGTAACTTTGTCAGACATTTGATATATGCTTTTAAACCATTCATGTTGCCTTTTATTTCTTTTTTTAAACCATCCATGTCTCCTTTTAGTTCATCATTGGTTGCTCTTTGCGAGAGCGAAATTTGTTACACTTGGCCTTGTAATTGTGATATGTCATGTTACCATTCTTCCTCTTCATGAGTCATACTAAAGCTTTCTGAGAGTCTAATGGGTGTATAATTCTTTTGTTTGGGAGGAATTTTAGAACCAAATATTGATATCTATGATACCTGGGGGCCCTCGGGCCTAGGCGGGGTGGCGTTGTGCAGCGTCGCCCCACCCAAACGCAAGGCCCTATCACCTGGGTGGCCTACGTTGATTCCGAGAAAAAAATGACTATTTTTTTCTAATTATTTTTTTTTCTCAGTTTTTAAAAAAATTTTAATGTTTTAAATTTTTTTTTTTTTTTTTTCTTTAAATTTTAGTTTTATTATTTTTTTTTTCTTTTTTTTTTACTTCTTTTTTTTTTTTCCCTTAAATTATTGTTTTTTTAAATATCCTTCCCTCCTCCCCCCACCCCAACCATTTTTACAAGCTAAATTTGTTTTTTCTTTCCATTTTATGTATTTTTTTGTCTTTTTATATTTTTATTTTGATTTTTTTTAGGTCATGTTTTAAAAAAATTGTTTTATTATTATTATTATTTTAAAAAAAAGTTGGGTATTTTTTTTCAATGTTTGAATTTTTGTTTTCTTTTGTATTTTTCAATTAAATTTATTTATATATTTATTTGTTATTTGTTATTTGTTATTTTCTTTTTCTTTTTTTGCAGGGTTTGTGTCGATGCTCAACTAGCAACCTGAACCCATTATGTGCAATTTGATAGTTGATTTTAAAATTTTTGTTATAATGAATCGAGTCTGCCCCCGTAATGTGTCAATTCCATGGTTGATCTTTAGGCTTTCATTACAATAGGTTGAGTTTACCTGCACTGCATGTCAACTTAATGGCTGATTTTTAAATTTTGTTGCAATGTATCAAGTTGTCTTAGGCTAAGATTTTAAAATCGCTATACATTTAGAATTTAAAAAATAAACTACTCTTGGTATAATAACTATTTCATTCAGGTGTTCATTTTTAACGTTTTTTTAGTCATAAATTTTTTCTATAATGTCATGCTTGAAATCTTTTGAAAACTTAAGGATTTTTTGTAGTAATAATCTTTGGTTTTAACTCCATGGTTGAAAATTTGTCAAGATTTTAATGTTTTTCTAAGTCATGATATTTTATCTTTAATGTTATGGTTGAAAACAATTATAAGTATTATTTCTTTAGCACCATGACTAAAAATTGTTAGAATTTTAAGGTTTTTCAAAGACATGATATTTTATATTTAATGTCATGCCTAAAAATCATTGGAATTTGAAGGCTTTTCAAAGATGTGATATTTATCTTTAGTGTCATGTTTGAAAATCGTTGGAACTTTAAAGTATTTTTGGAGTCGTGAAATTTTATTTTTAACGCCATTATTAAAAAAATATTGAAATTTTAATCTAAAAAAGTATAATAAATAATAAAAATAAAGAAATTAATTAATTAATTAAATAAAATATTTGTTATTCCAACATTAACACTTTTTGTTTTCAGCCTATTTTTTCATGTTTTTTGGGGTTTTTTTTGCTAGAGTTCTCCTTTTTGGGTAATAGTTCTCATTTGATCAGTAACTTTGCTTATTTTTCATTAGTCAGAAGATATGAGAATATTAAAATGCTTTGCTCAAGCCCGAGCAAACTCTACACTATCTCTATCTGTCTCACAACTTCCTAGACAAGCCTTGGTCAATACTTAATTTTCTACTTTCCCAAGTCTTTATTTTCTTATGTTGTTTTCTTGGGAATTATCCCCTATTAATTAGGTTAATCCCTCAACTGGAATTGTGCAATCCTCATAGGCCTTCCTCTTACTGCATGCACCATATGTATAATTCAGATTATTATACAATTGATAGTACATTGTCCCTAAACTCCAATCTCAACTGGGTAATTATCAGATATGACATGCATCAGTTATCTACGAGTGAATCAACAGTTAACCGGTTGATCACTGCAGACATCACTACACTACTTGACCTCCCATTAGTTCCTCCAACAGTTGGAACTAGTTTAACTGACTTTAACTCAGTTAAATTGAATTAATTAATTACAACTCAAAATAAACTCAACTAGGGCTCCTATAACGTAGGAGACACTCTACATGACTCAAGTTAGATCCTCAACTCAAATTAGTTGATCCAAATAAGTCAAATTAATTTAGTCAACTAATACAAGTTGTCATGTGATGTGGAATTACAATTTTGTTCCTAATTTAATTCAAGGACAAAATTAAATTAGGATTTTCTTGTTGCATTTTCAACAGGTACTGCGCTTTTTGAGGTTATCTCTCTTTTATCAGTTGTTTTCATCATGCCACCAAAGAAATCTACCTCAAAATACACCACAAGTAGCAGCACCAACAAAGTAGTTGATAGTACCCCTATCACCATTCCATTTCTATCAAACAGTCAACTCTTCATCGAGAAAGATTTAGATATAACATGGCACATAGTAAAATATGCATTCACGGAAACTAGTTACAAAGCAAATCTTGAAGACATACATGTTTATATCAATGTCCAAAAGTCAGGATTACATAAGATGACATGCAGGTATTCGGTCTTCCCTTATGCAGAGACTATCAAGTGGATCCTATCACACACAGATGCAAGGAGAATGATCCTTTATAGTGTCAGCGGACAAAGGCTTGCCTCATTCATGGCACATGACTATTAGTTGATGTGTCATTTACCATTGCTAGAAGTTTACATGGATTCTCACTTCTACGTAGTCACCAATTACCTAAGCACTAAAGATGTCATCAAAGGTTGGGTGAAAGAGCCATCCAAATTCTACCAGACATCCATCAAAACTTAAAATACAAAATATCTCATAAAATCATTCCAGTACTTGATAGTTCTACATTGTTGGATCTATGGTCAAAAGAGTACTGAGACCTTTACCAAAGGTTGGGAATTTTTTCTGCATTAGGCTGTGAATGATGGGAAATCATTTTACAAGTCGGATTTGTTGGCTCAATAGTTAAAGATCCATGTGACTAATTCCAAAAACCATCCTAAGGGTAAGCAAGTTAGGTTCTATACGTTTTCCTACTTGGTGGATGCAATATGGGCTCATAATTCCTTTCCTGGCATGAGTTAAACATGCACACCGAAGGAGCCTATTGTACATATTTACTGCAAGTTGCTTTCAAAGTGTATCTACAAAGGATTCATGGAGAAGATGACTAAAAACTTCCTAATGTTTTTGTACAAGATGATATTAAGAACCAACTTGCGTGTCCCATGAGGTGATGGAAGTAGTAGCAAAACTTGTCAAATGGTTCACCTCACCGGATGGAACTTATCTCAGAGTGTTTAATAGTCGAAAATATTCTCATCTGCTACCGAGGTATGCCACTGAAAAATTGATCATGTAGGAAGTAGCTTATCATCTTTCCACAAGTTTGTTAGGAGTCTTGTATAGGAAGAAGAAAGTATCTTGGCCCGCTCTTCCTTTGCAGATTGGATCATACGATATTAAGAATTTGAAGGCTGCGAAGAATGAATTCAAAGAGTTAGATAATTTGGGTTTGGCCTTACGGAATACCACCCATATGATCCCAGGAGTGTTTCAAAGAAACATTGTGCAAAGATACATTTTAGTTGGCAAAGAAGGACTTATTCCAAACCAAAGGAGGAAAATATCAAGAATTTTTATAATACCTCCAAGCCCTACTCACCAGTCAGCTTTGTAGGTGCATCGCATCTTACTGCTCAGCAAGAAGTCACTCTGGAAGTAGAACCATAAGAAAGGTGCAACCTAGTGCACGAAAAGGGTAAGAGGAAGGTCATGCATAGTCCAACAGAAGAGCAAAGCTACAAACTCAAAGTAGATTTAATCATTTGGAAAGAGATTATAACAGCAAAATGAAGGAGGAAGCAAAAGAATCAAGAGGAAGATTTAAGGCATGAGGAAGAGAAATAATATAAAGAATAAGAAGAGGAAGAAAGGAATAGGAAATAAGAGGAAGAAACAACATGAAAACGAGCTAAAGAAGAAGAACAAAATCAACTACTTGAAGAAGAAATCAAGCATTTGCAAGACAAGGAAATTTCCTAAAAAATTGAAAACTTGATAGTGATCCAAGACATGGAGGTAGATCTAGAGTATCAAAATCAGAATGTTGATTTCATGCCTTGCACATAGATGATCACTACTCAGTATCCCCCTCCTCCTATAGACAAGCAAGCTCTAGCTGAGGAAGAGGAAATTTCTCCTCTTGATGAAGGTCCGATGATGGATATATATGGTTGAACTTTTGGTGAGTTGCAGAAGAATATTGTATAGGAAATAAATAAGCACTTCCTGGATGACCTCACTCATCCTTCTTTTATCAAAGAGAAGGTGATTGTGGTGGACACTAGGAAGAATCCAAAATCCATTTCCATAGCCAACTTGGCATTCATGGGAGCCTCCAAGTCAAACACAAAATATTGGATGGTCGAGAACAAACAAATGGAAAAGAACTTAGAGGTTGCAAGGAAATAGATTGAACATCTCTAGGTAGACTTTTAGAAAGCAGCTCTCGCACTAGTGTACCTAGAAGAACTCAAAGCAACCATACTACATGAAGTATTGACACTGGGAGAAACCATGAGGAACCTCTGTGAGGAGTTGGTCACGTGCATAAAGCAATTTCTTCCTGCATGACATGCAGCAAAAATCTCAAGACAATATAAAATATCTGAAGGTTTTTCACACAACTATTATTGTTGTGCATGAGTGGGGAATGTAGTATATAGGTGCACCTCCTGAGTTGGTGAAAATGACAAGGCACCAAGCTGAGTTAGAGAAGGTAGAAGTTTGGATGCTTATCCAAAACAAAAAACAACTTGACACTTTCATCACCAACATTCATTCCTCTTATGCATGGTTATATTACAACATGGATTTGATTGTAAAGTCACACAAGATCCCTTCAGTTAGAACACTCACAAAAGCTAAAGGAAAAAACAAGGTCAGAAAGAAAGTGGAAGAATACTTGGACCAGTTCAAGAAGATCACTACCAAAAGGAACCTAGAGGTAAATAACATGATATGCAGAAGTATATTGGTGGCCCTACCAAGATCAATATTATGTTGTTATTGTTGAAGAAGATAACACAAACTTGCTCCAAGACCATGTACCCAGAGGCAATGGAAACTAGAGTCTTCTTCCAGCTTGATCCTATCAGAAAGTTTGGGGAAATCATCACATAGTATAAAGCATGCCAATGCTATGTGACCAAATATATACAAGTGGAAGCATATGAGCTAGAGTTTCCCCGAAATCAAGCTTGACATGTTGTTTGTTCTATTAGGCTTGTTTAGTTGACTCTACCCAATTTTGTCTTATATGGGTATTTGTAATATTGTATTTAAATTATTTTTGTAAGTGGAAGTCCAAATGATCAATTTTGGAATATGAAATGTCATTATGTAAAAGAAGTCAAAGAGTCACAAAGGAAGATGAATAGTCATCTCATATGTTATAAATAGACCCTCATAACTCATGGAAATGGCTTTTGGTTGGTCTTTTGGCTTAGGATCGAAAGCTTAGGAGAGTTATTGAGAGTCTTGGCTTCTCCTTTAGCATAGAAGGATTATCTCTCTTTGGAGGAACAAGTGCTTGCTTCATGTTCCACTATTGGGGCTAGTGGTTTGTCAATTTTATATGTATGTTTGGAATTTTCACATTTGATAAAAGCTCGGAGTTGACACGTCTTCATGCATATGTCATGGAAGTAATAAGACTATTCTTGTTATATTTGTGATATGTGTTATTTCAATTATGCTAACGCTAATGAACTATTTCGTTTGCCTTAGCATGAATCTTGTTGAATGTGTGCTGTTATGTTATTTCGATCATGGCTATCTTGTGAACTATTTTGTAGGTTAACTTATGATTATTTTACTATTCATGTATCCCTTTTAAGCTAATTATATTACATGCTTCTAAGGGGCCCACTCTCTTTCCCTTTGATGTGATAGAAACTCTCATGCGTTTCACTTGACACTTCACAAAAACTACACACTTGTCTCCACCAAAGTTAAGCATACATCATTCTATGTGATTATTGCAACCAAGGCATACTCTTAAAACCCACCACTTTGGAAATTGTTCATATTTTGGTTGGGGCTTCTACTCCAAATGGTGTGGGGTCTAATTAGGACTTCACATCAAGGAGACCCCCAACACCTGTTGGTGGCTTCCAACACAGTCAATATGGCTCTAAAAGGAGGGCTATATGAAAAGCTAAGCCCACGAAGTCTATTTGAACCTTTCTTATCTTTTAAATGGATTCTTCCCCAATATTGACCCCAACATGTTTTTCTAGAGCTGCAAATCTAAAAGTTCCCTCTAGGATAATTCAAGGCTTGTCTAATTTGAAGTTTGATGGTGGGGGCGGAACAACCATTCTTGAGCACACCGTTTGTTTTCTTGAATTTTTCACTTACTATGAAATTGACTGTGAGGATATTGCATGTAGGTTTTTCATCCTTACATTTGAAGCGCATGTTAAATAATGGTGTTACACATTTCCAACCACTTCCATTCACTCTTTCAAGCACCTTGTCAAGGAGATTCATCACGCCTTTGATATGTAAGACTATGAATCTGTCTATAAGAAAATCATTTGCCTTAGAAAAGCACCTGATGAATCTCTTGAATATTTTCATGATTGTTTTATTCTTTTCCTGTTATGAATTTTATGAATATCATATTGATTGGAATTTTATGAAAGACAAGTTCGAGTATATTGTTCACATTTTTTTGAATCCATCAGAATATGAATCTTTCGAAAGTATCCCAACATATATTAGTTATGGAGATCTTAAATCTGTGACAAAAGAAGTCATTATTCCAAATGAATATTTGTTTTCTTCTCATCAAACAACACCAAGCACACAGATTGATGTTGGACAACTTGAAAGTTCATATGTCGATCTACCACCATTTTCTCCCACCCCACATGTTCAAAATTTGAACGCAATTTTTTATTGTGAATATGATTTGACTAGTCATAATATTTCTTCTCATTCTCCATCTGTCGTCTATTTTGATCCTCTTAATTTTTGTTGTCACTGCCACCTGTTATAATTGCTTCTTTTGATTCTCATGAGGATCAAATTCAGGATGGAGTAAGTGTTAATCAAGAAACTTGTGACATCATTCATAATTATTATATGTGGGATTCTGATTATGAACAAATACTTGTGATGAAAGATGATATTTATTCTCTCTCACCTCTCCCTCATTATCTTGACATCTTCCATGAGTCTATCACAACTGTCACATCTTTCGATGAATCAGTCTTTCACAATGTTCATTTTGATCATGGTCAAGAATGTTGGAAAGTTAGTTTTACATCAAAACAGGGTGAGGAAAATTATTCCCTTTGTGATCTCTCTCGTCTGTCATCCAATCAGCTTCTATAAATAGAGAGTGAAATCCCTTGTTTTCCATCACCTCCTCTCTATGATTATTCAAATCATGAGGATTTCTTTCTTTCAGATGAAGAAATTCCTAAACATGGTTGTCTTGATATAATCATTAATTCATCCAATAATGACTTTGTATCTTCCATTGTCAATTTTTCTAAGCCACCAATTTTTGATGATCTATGTTCTAATGTCTTTGAGCTACCTAAATTTGTCAAGGTACTTCAGCCTGCGCTAATGGTTATTTCATGTTGTTGCAGTCTTGATGCTAGTCACAAGCATGATCAGGTTGATACTCTTTCTTTGAAGAATCCTCATTAGGCGATCGTGAAAGTTAAAATTAATCTATCTCGCAAGCTTTGGATCTTTCACCCATCTTTCATGATCCTATTGCTCAATGGTTGGAGGAATCATACTTGGCAATCCCATTTGTGAAACACAAGATTTTCACATTCTTCATGTTTTCCAAGTTTGAAAGTTCAAAAGAACGTGTTAATATGACAATTTGTTGCAATGTGTATATCATCATGATATATTAGAAGATTGTTCATCATACACTTTCTTATTTCACTTTTCTGCTTATGCTTTTTGTCTTTGAATGTTGGAGCATTTCACATTTTATCTTTCTTATTAGTTGTTGTTCTTCATGTTATTTCTTGTTGTTAATGCCCTCGCCCATATAGGTCAGGTGATGCTTCGATAGTTACATTGGAAGTTTCATTTTACATAAACTTGGCCCCTCTCTTGTTAGTTTAGGAATAGATTAGCTTAGTTTAGTGGTTTTCCTTTTGTTGGTGTTTACTTAGCCTTTCTATTTTCTTTTCTTTTCCATCGCAATCAATTTTTGAATGAAACTGTGATTTTCTTTCGAAACAAGCATGCCGAAGTTTGAGAGGAAATTGTGAAACTATTAATGCTTACCTTTATGTCTATTCCTTCTCTTTTCATGGGCCTTGAATCTTTAGTCAATGATACTTGGATGTAAAATACATTCATTTTAGAGAAATCCTTAGTGGAACTATGATGCATGTATCTATAACTAGTACCCTCTTATTTAATCATTTTCTTATGTTTAATGTAGGAATATAGAGGGTAAGTTCCTCAGACAGAACACCAAAAGGACACCGCTCACAAACAGATCACAAATCAATACACCAGTATTTTGACGTGGTTAAAACCCTCAGAGAGGGAAACAGTCCACGTCCTGTGCCAACGTGGCTACTACAAGAAATTTATTAATAAAAGAATGAAAATTTACATAAGCTTCTCTCATGCA
>APFE031301288.1:81229-116467 GCA_000404065.3 Pinus taeda
AGTAGCCACGTTGGCGCAGGCCGTGGACTGTTTCCCTCTCTAAGGGTTTTAACCACGTCAAAATACTGGTGTATTGATCTGTGATCTGTTTGTGAGCGGTGTCCTTTTGGTGTTCTGTCTGAGGAACTTACCCTATAAATTCCTACAGTCATCATCTTTGTCTTCTTATTTTATTATAAAGGAAAACTTCTTGTAACCTTGTACTAGCGCAGACTCTAACCAATACGCAAGAACCCACCTTCAGAAGGTTACAACCTTCTCTTGTTTTCCAACACCTACTAGAAGGGATCTACAACCCATTTTCTAAAGACTGCTACCCTCAGCTCCTTGTGGACCACTTTTTAGAATGTTTCAAACCAGATCCACCTGCCAAACAATCATCAAACCAACATGTAGGCCACCTAGACCCATATCAACCATAAACCCAAACAAACTGAAGCATTGAATTTGAGACTGTCACACTCTAAATCAACTGAAATTCTAAAGTATCAAGACATTGAATGCAAAACCCAACCAGAAATAATGAATATCAAATTTTGTATGTGACTGCA
This sequence comes from Pinus taeda, assembly GCA_000404065.3. Taxonomy (NCBI): domain Eukaryota; kingdom Viridiplantae; phylum Streptophyta; class Pinopsida; order Pinales; family Pinaceae; genus Pinus; species Pinus taeda. The sequence goes on from APFE031301288.1 coordinate 81,781, forward strand.
ATAAATAAATCTCATTTATATACGTGACTTCTCTATATAATACCTGCGTACAATTTCTAGAATACTGAATACTGAATTCATTAATCATTGAATTATTCACAGACCATTTCACCAGCTGTAGATCATAGAATCAATCACAAATTTTCTGAACCAATTACAGATCATATACTTGTGTTCCATTAACCTTGAATAGTTCAACCAAGTCACTTCAATTATAATAAAGACATAATCGACAAAGAACAACAAGTAAACCAATCATCAACAGTAAATATCAATCATCAGATATGTAAACATCTATTAGCAGTTCAAACCCTATTTTATGTACGTGACCTTCATAAGGAATATTTGTGATGTATGTGTTTACCATTAACAACACCACGTATAGATCTACACATACTAAAAGAATTATTTCACAGATATCTATATCTATATCTATATATATATATATATATATATATATATAGAGAGAGAGAGAGAGAGAGAGAGAGATATGTGACCCTTCAAAGGTGGATCTGCATATGCACGCGACATTACCCAAACATTTCTATGTATGGATCTAAAAAATTTCACGGAAAACATGGTTTGACTTTCTGCAACCTTAACTACAAACTTCTAAATATTTTTTTTAGATCATAACATCGCATTTTCATTAATATTAAACATTTTCATTAAGTAAATAAACTAAGCAAATAACTCAATATATTTCATATCTTTCATATATGAGTCTTCTCCTTGTTCCCTGGTGCACACCTGTTTCAAATCAAATTATTCATAGACAACACAATGTTTTCACACCTAACACTTTGATCTCCATCTACTTATATAGCCTTAGCCTTAGCCAAACCCTTAGTAATGTCATTGGTATTATTTGACAGGATCAAATAGCAATTGATGCACTCATTACTATGGGCCAATACCATGGTAAAGACACCTGGTATTCAAGTTTCCATGCTACAGATTTGTATGTGACATTTCATTCACAATACCCACATATATGTGTGACCCGTATGCATAGGATCCATGTATACTTTCCCAAAATTCACCTCTATCATTCATCTGTCGCATTTTCACCAACCCACATAATCATCTTTTGACCATAATGTTGACATATTTATCAAGTAGGTTGCCATCAAGGACAACACATTATCCATAATTCCAACAATATCCCCCTTTGGACTTGATGGAAACCACTTTGGTGTTTTGTCACCATCTATAAACACCTGCAAATACCAAGACTTCTTATCAAGCATTCTTCTTCAATCACCAAGCTTCTCTCCCCCTTCAACATCAGGGGAAAATGGTTGACCAATGTTGAATGAAGGCTTCTCTACCCCTTTATAGAGAGGACCATTGTAGGTCTAATCTACTTAAAGTTGCATACTAACCATGCTCCCCATGAGCATATGTTGGAATATTTGAAGATATACAATAAAGGCACAAGACTTTATGACCCAATCAAATATGATATTTCCTATCACCTATGACTCTTTATTACATCAATCACCCAACACGGTGGGGTTACATATTTGACTCACCAATACATCAATTCCCCAAAATAATGAGATTACATACATGAATGACTTGAACCCAATAACCCATACATGACTGAATTTTATAATGATTTATAACATGGGTATTTACATGACCTTTACATCAAGAGACAAATTTCCACTTATAACCAAAACTAGAACCTCAACAATGAGGTTGTAAGATCATGATAGTTATCAGTAAGCAACATGAATATTTGATAACAACATTATAACATATTGATTTCATATATTAACTGTATAAGAATCCATACATGACCAAATATTTGCAACAAGACACGCTTATGGAGTTGTAATGCCAACAAGGATATTTTAAAGTTATAATAGTTGTGCCCCCTGAACCAACAAACTGCAGCAAACTAATGACAACAAATAGAAGACCATAATGGTGAAGGCATATAGGAAGCTCCCCCTGAATATATGGCACGTGTTCTAATCACTGATATGTATACGTGACTGTCTAAATTAGAAACTGTCTATATACACAACTTTTCTTTACATCATTCGTGTACAGAAAGTAAATTGTGGTAATTTACAGTCTCAAATCCCCTTGAACATGAAATACTTGTAGAAATAATTAGTAGAGTGATGAAGCAGGAATCATTCCTAAATTTTTGTTTGAGATATTCAAAGGAATCACTTGGAAGTGGCTTTGTGAATATATTTGCAACTTGTTCTTTCGAAGGAACATATTCTAGTTTGACCTTTTGTTCAAGCACTTGTTCTCTCATAAAATGATATTTCATTCAAATATGCTTGGTTTTTGAGTGCATGATAGGATTTTTTGAGATACTTATGGCACTAGTATTGTCACAAAGGATAGGTACAGGTTGAGGACAAGTGATTTGAATGTCTTATTATGTTTGCATCATCCATATAAGTTGAGTACAACAAGATGCAACTACAACATATTTTGCCTTAGCGGTAGATAAAGTGATGGAGATTTCTTTCTTGTTGAACCATGATACCAAGGAAGGTCCCAAATAAAATGCTCCTCCACTAGTACTCTTGAAATCATCAATATTACCTGCCCAATATGCATATATGGAAGCATGAAGTGAAAAGTCTACATTTTTGGGATACTATAGACCAAAATTTTTAGTTCCTTGTAGATACTTGAATATTCTTTGGACTGCTTGGAGATTAGTTTCCTTAGGATTGGCTTGAAATTGTCCATTAACAATTCCAAATACATTCATAATGTTTGGTATTGTACCTATAAGGTAGAGCAAGCTTCCAATCATAGATCTATATTATGGTTGATTGACTGAAGGAAAATAATATTTTTTACTAAGGTTGCATAATCTTACCATTGCTATGCATATTGGCTTGTAGTCTTCCATTCTGTATTTATTCAAAATATGTTTGAGGTACTTGGTTTGAGAAAGAAAGATACCATTCTCAGTTTGTTGAACTTGGAGTCCAAGAAAATATGTTAGTTCACCAAGCAGATACATTTGAAATTGTTGTTTCATAACTGAAGCAAATCCTTAACTCATAGATTCTACATTTCTTCCAAATATGATGTCATCTACATAAACAACAACTATCAAAAGTTTATCTTTATCCATTTTGATATATAGGTTGCTATTTGCAAGCCCCTTTTTGAATCCTTGTAATTGAAGGTATCCGTCAAGATGATAATACAATGCATGAGGAGCTTGTTTTAATCCATACAATGCTTTCTTAAGTTTTCACACAATATTTTTATCATTGCCAAGAATTAACCCTTCAATTTGTTTTACATAGATCTCTTCTTCTAGATCCCCATTTAAGAATGCAAATTTGACATCCATTTGATATACTTTAAAGCTATGAAAACTTGAAAATGAAAGAAACATTCTTATGTCTTCAAGTCTAGATACAGGTGCAAATGCTTCTTCAAAGTCTATCCCTTCCTGTTGAGCATAGTCTTTACATACAAATCGTTTTTTGTTGCGAATTAAATATCCATTTTCATTCAATTTTTTTTAATACCCTTTTTGTCCCAGTAACATTTTCATTGTGATGCCTTGGTACTAATTCCATGTATGATTATTTTCTATTAGATCAAATTCTGCATTCATTGCCTTAACCCAAAATTCACCTTTTCTTGCTTGATTCACATTTTGAGGTTCAACTGTGGATGGTAAGGCTAGGTAACTAGCAGTTCCAAAGAGAGTTCTTCTAGTTTGTATTCTTGCATCCTTTTCACCTATAATTTGAGATTCCGAATCATTTTTCTGAGAATACCTTTAAGGAGTCTTTTCTTATGTATATGTATCTTCATTTATTTCTTCTGATGCCTCTATATTTCGTTCTTCTACAACCTTTTGGAATAGGGAGAGGTTCGTCATCTATTGGTTCTTAATTTTTGGTACCTATGGATGCTTCATCAACTACAACATCTATTCATTCAACAATATTTTGAAGCCTTTTATTATAGCATTTATATTCCTTTCTTCTAGAAGGGTATCCAAGAAGGATTCCTTCATTAAATTTATATTCAAATTTTCCAAGCTTATCATCATTGTTCTTTATGTACATTTACTTCCAAAAATTCTAAAATGTTTGAAAGTTGGAGGCTTACCAAACCATAGTTCATATGGATTTTTATTGTTGTTCACTTGAAGATGAGCTTTGTTAAGAATATTCACAGCTATATGTGTTGCTTCCCCCCCAGAAGTTATGCGGAGTTCCTCATTCACCAAGCATGGCATGTGCCATTTGTTGGATTATTATGTTCATTGTTTCTGCTACTCCATTTTGTTGAGTTTTAGGTATAGAAAATTGTCTCTTGATGACATATTGTTCATAAAAATTAAAAAACTCATCTAATATAAACTCCCCTCCTCTATTATATCTAAGACATTTTATTTTCAAGTCTAACTCATTTTCCACAAGATCCTTTAGTACTTTAAATTTATCAAATGATTCATCTTTATACTTTAGTAATCCAGTCCAACACATTCTTGTAAAATCATCAATGAATAATATGAAATATTGTTCACCACAAGGAGACTTCTTTCTCATGGGACCACATAAATCAATATGAATAAGTTCAAGTGGCTTACTCAAAGTACCTTCTTTAGCGTTAAACTAAACTCTGGTTTTCTTACCAAATTGGCATGATTTCATACGTTATTTTCAGGTGGAGATATGTTGGGCAAGTCACAAACTATTCCCATTATACTTGATTTGTAAAATTGAGAAAAGCTAAGGTGTCCCAATATTTTGTGTGAAAGCCAAATTTCTTCATATTTTCTCAAGTAACAATGTTCTTGGCTGCCTTCCAAGGCATAAACATTTCCTGGAGTTCTTGTTCCCTTTATTATGATCTTACCTGTGTCCATATTTCTTACCACATAGTTCTTTGACCTAAAAACAAGTTCATGCCCTTGGTCACACATTTTACTAACACTCAACAAGTTATATATTAATCCGTCAACAAATAAAACATTGTCAGCCTTGACCTTTTTATTTAACAATATGGTTCCTTTCCCTTTGATAGTAGTAAGGTGAGTTATTTCCAAAGGCTACATTATTTTCTTTATTTATTTCATTAATAGATCTAAACTTATCTTTGTCAATTTTCACATGCTTTGAACATCCGTTGTCAATGTACCACATATTTTCTTAATCTCTTGCATATAAAGCTAGACCACAATTTTCAGAGTCTATGGTTTTCCTTTTCCATACCTTGTGTGTTACTATCTTTTGTTCATGTTAATAGGATGGTCCCATTATTCTTTTGCATTCAGTTTATTTATGACCAAATTTATTGCAAAAAGAACATCCAATTTCATCTTGAAGAGGTGAGAAAACATTATAAGAATATTTCTTTTCTCCAATCTCATTCTTTTGTTTTCTTTCTTCTCTAGTCATAATAGTTTTATAAGCGACACACTGAATAGATTTATGGACAAAATTAGGACAAGTGAAGCATTGACCATTGAAGTAAGCGTACCTGGGAGTATAATACCTTATTGAGTAGCTTCCCCTTTGATTGTTGTAGGGTTGTTTTACTTGAGAGATATTTGATCCTTCATTCCTTTGCTAAGAGATGGAATTCTAATGACTACTTCCTTTTAGTGCAATAATATAGCTTAATGTACCTGTTTCAGAAGATTTTATAGTTTTTTATGATTCACCATTGTATCCAAGACTTGTCCTAATTAGAGGAGAGCATTTCACTTTGATTATTTCTTCTAAAGTATCAAATCCTTTAGCAAATCTAAGATTTTGAGCCTTTGTTTTCACAAGTTCCTTTCTTAGAACCATTATTTGAAGTTTTAAACATTCATTGTGCCTTTCTTTTTCTAGAATTTGTTTCTTCAAAACTTCTTCAGCTAATTTAGCTTCTTCCAAACAGATTTTTAGATGGTTTATTTCTTCAATAAGAGTATCCTTTTCTTCTATAGCATCCATAAAAACCTCACCATATTCATCTTCACATTTTTCTTCAAATGCCATAAGCAATTGATATTCTTGCTCAGATTCAACATCTTCAATGTTGGAAGAATATTCACTATCTTTTTGTGTATAAAAACTTTTATTGTTCTCAAACCTTCCTCTAACATTCTCTTTTGAATAATTCTTATTTTTCTCATGTTTTTATTTATAATGACATTTAGCAACATAGTGACCAACTCTTCCACAGGAAAAAAAAAATTGAAAGGAGGCTTACCTCTAAACTTGTCAATTCTTACTTGAAGTTTCTTTACAAAATTTGCTTCTTCTTCATCTTATATGTAACTTGTTTGCTTAAGCTTCTCCTTTACCTTTCCTTTATATGTAGCTTTGAATGTTTCTTCTCTAATATCTGATGGACTCCCTTTTCTCATTTCATAAGCTATTAAGATCCCATGGAGTTGTTCAATAGTGAGCTTCTTCAAATCCTACATTTCTTCAAACTTTGGGGTTAGAGATCTTAGAATTTCCTCAACAACTATTGAATCTTTTACTTCATGACCAAGATTTCTCATTAAGTTAACGATCTCATCTACCCTAATGCAAAAACTTGGAATACTTTCATCATTATTCATTCTAAGAGTCTCATATTTAATTCTAAATGTTTGGAGTTTAGTGCTCTTTACCTTAGTGTCACCTTCATAACTTTGGATAATTTTGTCCAATATAGCTTTTGCGGTGTTCAGTTGCATAACCTTTACAAACTCGGATTCTGCCAATCTTCCTAAGAGAGTGTTGATTGCCTTTTCATTGGTCCTATATTGTTTCTTCCTTGCATCATTTGTGGGGATGGAGGATAAATATTTATAGCCTCCTTCAACGATTGCCAAACATTAGCTCCAAGTGACTACAAATATGCTCTCATTCTAAATTTCTACAAAACCAAGTTAGTTCCATTAAACAAGGGTGGCTAGATAGAAGATACTCCCTCTTGATTTATCATCTTGATGGATATTCCTTTAAGCAATCAAGCTTCTTCTGAGGGACCTTCTCTGATACCAATTGTTAGGAAAAATATTGAAGGGGGGTGAATCATTATTTTACACACTTCAACTTTTTTAATGTATGTTGTAGCTGCTACAACCACCCTCCAAAATTTCTCCCATCCTTTGATTTTGGAGCCCTCCTTATGTTCATGGGATCTTATCTTTTAATGTCATCAAGTATTCATGTTGTTATCAAGAATTATATTTTATTTCTTTTCTTGTGATATATTGATCCTGGTTTGATATATTTCAAGAACAAGCCATCTCTTGACTTGACCTTGCCCCATTGTTGGGCTTGTCTCCATAAATTGCACAATCTTATAAATCAAGCCAAATTTGAAGATTAGAATTGTGCAATCCAGGATCACATGCCTTCCTTGAGCTTATAAATTGTGTAGTAATGGATGGAAGCCTAACCTTAAGCTCAAAAAATGTGCAAGCCTTCCTTGAGCTCAGAAACTGCACAATACACTGAGTCAAGAACTTTCCCAGTCCTTGGGAACTACACAATCCTTGTTGGTAGTGTGCATGACTAGCTTCCTAAAAAAGTGAAAAAGCATCCCTAGAAATATGGAGTCATTAATTAATTTCCCAAAGGTGGAACATGTATTATTTTTTGAACTTTTCGCCACATGTCAATTTTTCCTTGATTTTAGGCATGCATGTCGTAAACCCTAATCAGTATAAATCTATATAATAGACACCCCTAGAGCTCATTCACACATTCAATATTGGATCTCTAGCATCCCCAGGGAGATCAAGGAACCTTTGGTGGAGTTTGTGGTGCTTTTTTGGGTGAGTTCTTCTTTTGTCGTCTTTTGTCACTTTTTATGTCTCTTTTTGTCATTTGGCTTTTGTGAGTGATTTTTTTCTTGTTTATTCTCATGGTTTTGGAATTTAAACTTATATTATATTATACAAGTGTTGGTTGGGTCCGTCAATCGCTTTTTACAAGTGTCACATCAATTTTCTTATTTTTCCCATTAGTGGTCGCCATTTCAGCGACACTCCATGCTTGTTTTTCTTTTCCTTTTGAATGATGATCTTTTGTACTTAATATTTACTAATATATCTATCCTTAGTCATATATTCACTTAAATTCACTCCATCACTCATATTTTCCAATTTCCCACACTATTTCCAGGCAGATCTTCCCTTCCCTTGGCCAACAGTTGCCTTGTCTAGTTGGGCATTGCGCAAGTCCAAGGATCAATCTTAATGCTTGGCCTTTGATATTGCACAATTTGCAGTACTTGGCTTTCCCAACTGTGCATTATGAAATACGAGGGTTGAATCCTATCCTTTGGCCACTGAGACTACATAATGTGCAGTCCCCACCACAGTCTGCCCAGGCTGAACTACACATTGCATAGTCTCTAGCCTAAAGTTGCACCACTAACTACTAACACTATGCAATGTGCAATTCAAGTAGCCAGTCTCCCTCCTTTACCTCAAGAATTGAACAATTTTCCTTGTCATTCCACTGGCTTCTACTTTGATCTTTCTTTGAGAGTCAATTTGTTGAAACTAATTTGTCTTTCCCATGAGTGCATTTTCCTCCTACAAGCATTTCAGTTGCTGAGCACTTCTCTTCATCAGTCGTTGAAATCATGCCATAAAAGAGATTTTCTTCAAAGGGAACCACAGAAATAAGAACTAATGAGGAATTTGAGAGTACACCAATGAACTTTCTGGTTTACTCAGATACTCAATTGTTCATAGAGAAAGAATCAGATATCACATGGCAGAAAGTGAATTAAGCATTCTTAGTAAGAAGCTTCAAATCATACCTTGAAGACAGGCAGGTGTATATAAATGTACATAATTTAGGGTTACATGAGGTTTCAAGCAGGTATCTGACCTTCCCATGTGCACACATTGTTAGCTGGATAGTTTCTCATACATATCCAAAGACTATGGCTTTGTACAATTCCAGCGGACAAAGGCTTGCTTCTTTTTTGGCACTGGATTATCATCTCATGTACCATTTTTTAGAGCTGAAATCACTGATGGATTCTTACTTCTATGCTGCCACTGGCTACTTGAGGGAAAAGGACATTTTCGAAATCTAGGTGAAAGAGCCAATGAAGTTCCATTAGACACCCACCAACACCTACAAGACAAAATCTCTTAGGAAGGCCTATCATCTCTTAATAGTTCTATGTTGTAGAATCTATGGTTAGCAGAGCACTAAGACCTTCTGTAAAGGGTGGGAATTATTACTGAACTAGGTTGTGAACGAAGGAAGACCATTCAACTAGTCATACTTGTTGGCTCAAAAACTGTGGATCCATGTAGCTAATGCCCTTATTCCTCCCAAGGGAAAGAAAGTTATATTTTACATGTCTGCCTATCTACTAGATGCAATCTTCGAACACAATTCATTTACCGGCATGAATTGGGCTTGGACACCAAGAGAGCTTGTCATGAATATATATTACATACTACTTTCAGAGTGCAGCCATAGAGGAGTAATGTAAAATTTGACTGATCACTTCCTCATTCCGTTCTACAAGTTATTCTTTGAGGAAGAGGCACCTTACATGTCACATGGGGCAACGGAAATAGTGTTAGAGATAGTCTATTGGTTTGCCTCAACAGATGACACTTTCCTTAGTTTGTTTAGTGGAAAAAGTCTTTACATATTTTTCCATGGTATGTCGTTAATAAGTTAGTCATACAAGAATTTGTGTACCATCCCTCCATAGGGTTGTCAGAAGCTCTGCACAGGAAGAAGAAAGCACCTTGGCCCTCTCTTCCCATGCATATCAAATTGTATGAAATCAAGAATCTCAAAGTCGCAGACACCGAACAGAAGGAAATAGAGAAATTTGCATTTGGTTATTTGGACTTCAATCTGTACGATCCAAGGAATGTTTGTAAAGCCTACAGTGTGAGGATTCATTATGAATGGCTAATTGGGACCTTTGGGAGCTTTCACAGACCTAAGGAGGAACCATGGAAGAATTGTTATAATGCCTCCAAGTCCCATGAACCAGTCATCTTTGTTGGAACATCATAGGTTACTCCAAAAAAATAAGTCACTCCAGAGAAAGTACTAATGGAAAGACACAACCCAGTGCGTGAGAAGGGTAAGAGGAAAGTTGTTCATAACCCAGGGGGAGAGTGAAGCCACAAGATTAAATTCGATCAAATCATACTTAAAGTAGCCATAGCAGCAAAGAAGAAGAGGAAATAGAGGGATGCAGGAAGCAACACAGAAGCAGAAGGAAGAACAAGAGTATAAGAGATTGGAGGAAGAAACACATAATAAGGAAGAAGAAGAAAAGTGAAGAGTAGAATAAGAAGTTGTATAAAGACAATCCGAAGAATAAGAATAAAACTGGCAACTAGATGAGGAGAATAAATGGATGCAGGATATTAAGGAGTTGAAAGAGATTGAGGATTTGATCAAGATCCAAGACATGGAGGTGGAATCAGAGACACATAGCCAAGATGTTGATCTGATGCTAAGTACACAACAAGTCGCCATTCAATCTCCCCACCCTCCAGCAGAGCAAGCTCTAACTGAGGAAGAGGAAATTGTTCCTCTTAATGATGGTCTAGTTATGGACATGTAAAATTTAACTTATGACGAGCTTCAGAAAAATATTGTACAAGCAAGGAAGAAACATTTTCCAGACGACCTCACATCTCTTGCATTCATCAAAGAAAGGTTGATCGTGATAGACATCAGAAGAAATCCAGGTGCCATTGTCGCAACCAACTTGGTCTTTGTAGGTGCAAAAAAGTCAAAGGTTTAGTATGTGATGGCCAAGAACAAACAATTGGCAAAGAACTTGTAGCCTACTAGGCAAGAGGTTGAACAGCTCCGAGTAGAGGTACAGAATGCAGCTCTTGCACAAGTCTATCTGGAAGAACTAAAGGCATAAATACTCAATGAAGTATTGCCACTAGTAGAGACCATGCAAATTCTTTATGAGGAGCTTGTTACATTGCATAAGGAGATTTTCCACTTGCATGGGTTACAACAGAAGTATAAATATCATGTCAAAACTCGCAATGTTGTACAATCAATTATTGATGTTGTGCATGAATGATCAATGCAATACAAAGGGGAACCTCTTGAATTGGGAAAGAAGATGAGGAAAGAGGTAGAGTTCGAGAAAGAAAAGGTTAATATGCTCATCCATAATAATAAACAACTCACCTCGTTCATTGCCAACACTCAGGACTCATATGCACGATTATACAATAGCTTGGATTTATTGGTGAAATTGCACGAGATCCCTTAAGCTGGCTCACTCATTGAGACCAAACACAGGAATCAAGTTAGGCAAGAGATTGAAGAATACTTGGAGCAGTTAAGACAAATCACCATCAGAGAAGATCTTGAAGTAAATAGACAAAATATGCAGAATTACATTGACGGCCTTGTCTAAATCAATACAATGTTGATCTTGCTTAAGAAGGAAACACAAACTGATTCCAAATCAGTGTACCCTAATTCCATGGAGGCTAGATTTTGCTTCCAGAATGACTCCATCACACAGTTTGGGGATGTAATCACACAATACAAAGCTTGGCATCATTATATGACCAATAAATATCAAGTGGAATTTGTTGAGCTGGAATTTCTCCAAACTCAAGCTAAAATATTTTGTCTTATTAGGATGTCTAGTTGGCTCTACTCAATTTTGTCCTATATGGGTACAAGTATATTATAATTTTCTTTTGTAATTAATTTGTAGGTGGAATTCCAAGTGTCAATTGTAGAATGTGAAGAGTTGTGATGTAGTGAAGTTGAAGATTCATCTTGTAAAGAAGTTGAAGAGTTATGAAGGAAGTACAAGAGTCACAAGGGGAAGTGAATAGTCACCCCTTTTGTTATAAATATACCCTCATAACTCATGTAAATAGATTTTGGGAGCCAATCTTTTGGGTAGGATTTTAGCTTAGGATCAAGAGCTTGGGTTTTGTTGAGAGCCTTGGCTTCTCTGTAGCATAGAGGGTGTATCTTTCTTTGGAGGATTAGTTGTAGACTTCATGTTCCACTATTGGGGCTAGTGTTTCATCAATGGTATATGTATGCTTGGAAATTTAACTTCAATAAAAGGTCAAATCTGACATGTTTTCATGCATATTTTGTGAATATAGTAAGACTATTCTTGTTACATTTGCAATATATGTTACTTCACTTACACTAAAACTTACGAAATGTTTCGTTTGCATTAGTATGAATCTTGTTGAATGTTTGTGTTTTGTTTAACTCTGTCATGGTTAACGTGTGAACTATTTCATAGGATAACTCATGATGTCTTTATGCTCTTGTGTTCCGTTGGGAACGGGGTCCCCCAAGGACAGTTTTGGGGCTAAAAGCCCATGTTTTGGGTCAAACTTTGTAATAAAGTTGTAAAGTCTCCGCATTTTGTGGTCGTGGAGCACGAAGGTGTCATGAGTCATAAAGGGTTTTCCACCATTATTTTGTAAAGTGTAAAGTCGGCTGTAAATATCTACCCATAGTCCGCAGACCATGGGATTGTATAGAAAAGAGCTAAGTAAGCTCTAAGAAGTCATAAGTTGTAGAGAAAGTAAGAATTCTTGAGCGATAAGGAGAGAAGTCTAAGTTTTAGGTCGTAGCATAGGTATAGGCTCTACAGCTAAGTGTGTAAAGGCCTAGGATAGAAATCTGCAGCTGAGTGCGTGGACCCCTACAATTGTGTGCGTAGGGTGGATGGAGTCTGTAGTCATCTGAAGATATCAATAAAGAGAAGCATTTTACGAATTATGTGTCTTTGTTTCCTGTTAATGCATCTTGTCATATTGTGTATGAATTTCATTTACAATGCTTATGTGATGCACAAATGTATGTAATTATGTTGGTTAATTGAACGCAAGTAAGAATATCTGTTTATGTGGTGCCAACTGTGATTGTTTAATAAGATAAGTAAGACACTATGACAATATGGGAATTTGCACAGTACACTTCCCTAGCAGCGCGAAAGTACCTGAACCGTAGGTTAGGGCTGCACGAAGGTCAATCACAACCCTTTGTGGAGGTACCGAAGGACGGAATAAAGGGCTAGACAGATAGAGCCCTAGAACTTAATGACCTGTGCAAAACCAGGAATAGAAGGAACAAACCAACATCACGACCATCTCATGGTGTAGAAACTTGGTTCCAACATCCCCCCATACTGCTTTGAGTGAGACTTTGGTTCACGCTCCACGGGCTGATGTCGTAAGGGCCAGTAGTGTAGGGATTTGTTTGGCTAACTAACGTTGAACCTGGGTCAGGCTCCACTAAGCCAACAAATGGTTTTGTTGCCAGCACAAAAGTAGTGCGAAAAAGCATGGCCTGATCAGCACATTAAGCTGCACACCTTTAAGGTAAATGACCTGGTTTTGTTATATGACAATAAGTTTGATAAATTTCCAAGGAAATTCAGAATGCACTGGTTAGTGCCCTATGTCATTAAGGAGATTACAGATGGAGGAGTGGTTTAGTTGGTCAAATTGAATGGAGACCCCTTCCCAAGAAAGGCGAATGGAAGTCAATTGAACCCATACACCGGGGGTCCGACCATGTGACCATATCAAGGTAGCACAGTCTTAGCACTCTAGGCAGATGAAAGGAGGTATAGGACTATAAATTACACTACCCGGGTTGGGAAGCTACATGACTCGAGGATTGCGCGAAGCAAGGAAGTGTCACAAGGTTCACGACAGCGTGAAGGGAGCTGCACTACTAGGAAGAAATCATGTAGGTCGGTCGGAAAGTGATCGTTAAAGTCACTATTCATGATTTGACAGTAGAAATGCGGCCAAATGGCGTGGGCGGTCAAAATTTAAGACGGAATTTATGGATCAAACCCTTGAAAATCTATTGCCAATCCGAAATTAATGAACCAAATGTGGGGGGAATTATCGGATTTGAATTCAAAATGCCCTATAAATTACAGGTAGCTGCCTAGCGAAAAACACTTGGCATTTGGAGAATTGAGTTGTTGAGCTCTCAGGCAGACATGAACCGAGAATTCTTCGAGGCTATGATTGCGATTTTAGCATTTGAGAACTTACCAGAGATTTCACGAGCACTATTGAAAATCATTATGTCAACACCTACAATAGCTATAGATACTAAAGAAGTGATAGCAGAGGAGTCGGTTCCAAAAATTGTTATGGAGGCAAAGAAGCTGCTCCAGAGGTTTCCAAAGTCTTAGCAAAAGTGCCCAAATTACCAAGGATGCTAAGACCAAAACCCACCCCAACCAAGGAGAGCATGAAGGATAAGAAGGGAAAGCAGCCTACAATACCGGTGCATGCATCACCGAGAAGAAACCCACCGAAGGACAAGCCCACTGCACAGGAGAAGGATAAAGCCATCAATCTGGAGCCGGAGGTGGAAGAAATAAAAGACATCCCAATGGATGATGAGGCTGTGGGGATAGATGTGGAGAAAGTTGAAGCCTAGGGTGCTGACCATATCACTCAGTTGACTAATTACTTCCCTTCTTGTAAAGGCAAGACCAAGGTGCCGAAAGATATTGATGATAGCAAGGTCCCCTTACAAACCCCTCTACTGCCGGATGAAATTGTTTTTGAAGGACCATGCTTGGGGTGAATTCCTCTGTTAAAATGCAAAGACTAGGACTTGGCTGACCATGAGAAGTTCCCACACTTGGCAACCAAGCAACTGATGTGTCGCATTATCGATACAACCACTAGAATGACTGCATTGGAGCCGTGGGGGTGGCTCAGAGGAGTAGACAAGGTAGGTCTTCTCAACCTGCTATGGGTGCCGCACTACAACTACACCCTGATTATAGTCTTGGTCATCAAGAAGCTGATATGCTTGGTGCATGATGGGTGTCTGTCGTTGAAGGAGCCAATACCCATCACTGACATATTGATCCACAGGATCACGCAGTTGCCCTACATAGGAGAAAATCTGTCCATGACATTTGGCGGAAAAGGTGGTGAGCAAGCCCTCACGGAGGCCATGAAAGAGAACTTTAAACTAGTAAAGAAGCCATATGGATATGCCATATCCAGCATCAATGACCCTGCTATAAAGGTGGCTACGTAGATTTTGGCAAGGAAAGTGATGAGGAAGTGTCACGCCAATGAGGTGTCGGCGCTTGTCGTCGTGCTAGCAGCCCAGTGCACTGAAGGAGTCTAGTTCAATTAGGCAGACTATCTCCATGGTGAGTTCCTTACAAACTGTCATGAGGCACAGGAGCTCAACAAGACATTCCACTACACGTGGCTCTTTCCGTCTATTGTGCTAGTAGCATGGGAGCTGCCAGAGCACAGTCAATTCCCTTTGGTCACGCCAGACCTACTAGAAGCAGTGAAGTACGCTTCACTGTGGGCGACCAAGGATGCACAGTTCATCAAGGACAACAATATCTTCTATATCTTGATGGAGATGAACATCTGCATGGTCATCAATCGCAAACCGTGGTTGTCGCCTATGATGTTTTCAAAATATTTCTCGAAGAAGCCCTCGAGCGGCAAAGGAATGCGATGATGGATAGCTTTGCACAGATCCTTCAGAGGCTACCCAAAGGCGACACATCGGCTTCCAACAGCTACTCTAGAAACGCCACACCCTCTGAGGTACAAATTAATTTTGAAATCCCCATCTTCAAGGGTCAAATAGATGCAGATGTCATAGATAAATGGTTAAATCTGCTAGATGGGTATTTTTCTTTTCATGAATTTTCGAGTCAGGAAAATATTTTTTTCACTCTTCTCAAAGTAGCCCCCCATGTTAAGGACTGGTGGGAAACCTACTGTGAGCAGAAGAACAAAAGTATGGGCTCACTATTCTCAGCCGCACCCACTTAGGATTCATTCCGAGATGCCATCGAGGAGCAGTGCTACCCTATCAAAAGCTACGAGCACAAATACATCAAATGGACCACACTGTGGCAGGGAAGGGATAAGATGTGTCGGAGTTCACAAACATTTTTCATACCCTTCATACACAGTTGGGTATCAAGGACTCTGAGCTGCATTTGGTACTCAAATACCATGGCTGCCTACACAGGTACATCCAGGAAGAGATGGAGTTCTTGAACATATCCTCGCTTGGCACAACGTACTGATACACTGTCAAAATCGAGCAAAAGTTCAAATAGAAGAAGTGAGACTTTGGATCTACAAATCCGAAGACCAAAGGACAAAGCCAAGGTGGGGTGACCCAAGACAACCCATCGAAGCTGCAAGAAAAGAACAACACCACAAAGTTGAAGAAGGACACAGGAAAGTGGTGTCAGTTCCACAATATTCCCACTCATAACACGAGTGAGTGCCAGACCAAGAAGTCGTTGGTGGCTGAGTTGAAGGCTTCAGAATCAGATACATGTTCCAACCCTCAGTCAGAACCCGTCAAGGGGAATGGCAAAGGGAATAATATCATTGATACGGAGCCAAACGTCACTATTGCCACTTCCAAGATCCAGAAGAATAAGCCCGAAGATCCAGAGGAGGGGGAACATCTTTTCCACTCAGATGTGGGTTAAGGGTTCGCCGTATAGTATCGGGTGGCTTCATGAAGGATGAGATCTCAAAGTTCGCCAACAGTGCCGCCTTCCCTATAGCATCAAGCCCTTCACATACGAGGTATTGTGTGATGTTACACCTTTGGATGTTTGTGATGTATTATTAGGCCAGCCATACTTGTGGAGGCGACATGTTGTGTATGAGTCAAGGCTTCGTGCTGTCATTATTTATTTGGATAATTCAATTATATAGGATACCAGAGGTAGCCCCACCTACTACCACCTCTTTGATCTCTACTAAGAAAGGAAACAAGCTCATCTCACAGACTAGGAAATTTATTTTCTATCCGGTTCGCTCCCAAAGTAAGGGGAAGGTTGTTGCCACATCCATGACCCCTGCGAAGGGTTCCTCCACACAAAAGCAACAACAAAGGGATACAATCATGACAGAACACATGAAAAACTTCTCCTCACCCACAGAGGTACCACACAAGCTTCAGGTGGGCAACAAATTCTGGTTGCATCTGTAGAAAGAACGCCTTACAAGAGCCCATCAGAAGCTCCGACCACTCCGACATGGTCCTTACAGCATTACCAAGGCTATGGGAAACAATGATTTGGACCAAAACATTCTTCCATTCCTTAACTTGCACCGAGTGTTCAATGTGAACCGTCGTCAACCATGCTTCCCACCATTACTAGACACATCAAAGATTGCAGAATAGCTCACCCGGGAACAAGTTCAGCAGATGGAGGAACTCAATGCAATGGGGACCATTGCTTCGTAAGGGGGGAGGAATGATCCAGGTGGATGTTGGTGTCCACCCACCTATCCCATTTGGACCCCCACAACTGTCTCTTTCAGGTTTCCATTTTCCTCAATTGTAGCACAATTTACTATTTTTAGCAGTTTTTTGGGTCCTGAACTTCAGAAGCTGTTTTGAGGCCCTAAACGACGTTTTTTGGGAAATATAGGACCAACATGGGTCCATGGACCAATGTTTCTCTTCCAAAAGTTATAGTTCTCGGATATATCTTTCTAACGAGCTATTGTACGCATCAAACGGAGATCGAATGCCAAAGTTACAACCCCGGGAAATTGATGTACCAATTTACCCAAACGGGGCCCACAATTTGGCGTTTTATCTTTTAGGGTTAGGTTTTGGGATGTTAAGGATTTTCCATTGTTTCTCAACAATAAATATGCCTTTGTGCCTCATTGTAACATAGTTTAGAGGCATGTAGCCACCACGTCTCTTCTCAGAGATAAGCTACCATCACCCTAGCTGGTTTATTTTCCATTTCTGGTTGTAAGCATATTTCAGTATTTTACACTATTATTTCCATTGCATCTTTGTGTATATTATTATCTCTGTATTTTGTTGCATTCCTGTTTAAATCTGGATCAACGCGGAGTTTAAGGCAGATTTTCACCATGTGTCCATTAGGGTGCGGAAGGACCCTGCACAGACATGGCATGACTTGGCTTACCTGGCAACAAATGATGCCATTGATGTAGTACTTGATCGTTGGTCAGCAGAATGGCACACTACAGCTAACTTGGTGATGAGAGGGAGAAAGTCTGCCGCGTAGCGCAAGAAGGAGGAGGCCAAGCTCAAGATGACATAGCTAGCCAAAAAGAGAAAGAAGGAGGTTGCTGATAAGGCCTAGATGGAGCGCGTTGCTATTCAGTAGACGAAGAAGAAAATAGGTGGAACAAAGTGGGGCTCTAAAAAAGGCGCGAGGTCGCCTTCACCAGAGATAAAGGAAGAGACAGACAAGCAGATAGAGTAGCACAGCGAGGACCTATAGGCGATGTCCAACCTCATCAAATGTCCAAGGGAGCAAGAGAAAGGAGGGTCCAGGAAGAAATCTAAGGCTACTAAGACATCATTGGACCCAATCACCCTCACAGAGGGCGATTTGCATGACATCAGTGACACAGTACGAGATTTCACCGTGGAGGCCCTACAATAGTTTGAGCAATAACAAAAACTAATCTTGGGGGCTATCCAGATAGGTCTGTAAGAGCTATATACCCATGCATCACAAGTTGGCACATGTCCACCAGCCTTGCTATCGACACTTTAGAAGCTATCGCGATGCTGCACGTGAAGGCCTCCAGCGCGATAGTGCTGCCTGATGGAGCACTGACCATGGAGAATGAAGCTGACAAGCCCAATGTCAGCACCCTCAAGGGGGTAGGGTTGAATCTGGTAGCGCTCCCTGGTGAGGCGCTCCACCTATTGCAAGATGGAGTGATTGCAGAGTTGAGGGCCTGCGAGCACCGTGTCCTACAAGTGAACAGCAAGCAACGGATTAACAATGAACAGATGGCACTATAATGAGACTTTTCCATTGCTGCCATGACCAAGGTGACCGACCAAAACAAGTGTATACTTCATGTTGTGGAGGAGGTATGCTGAATGGTCCCCGAGTTGGCCATTCCTAAGCAGGAACTAGTCGAGGTGCGTGTCTACAAGTTGGCTATAGGGGTGCATGATGCTCATATAGAAATGGTGAGGGTTCAGTTGGAGTTGAACCTATAGATCACCACGTTATAGTTGAAAGCCTAGCCTTCAACTTTGCCAAAAGTAAAGGAACAGCATGTGACCATTGTCATAGAGGCAATAGCGGTGGTTGACATTGCAGTAGCAAACTACACACAACTTTTTGAGAAGTCGTTCGAGGTCCTGACAAGCTTGCAGGAGGACCCTAATGTACAATGGCTGGAGATAGAAGCATGCAAGCTACAACAACGCTATGATGAGGTCAAAGGCATAGCACAAAATGTCACGCTCACACAGAGACTGACGAAGATGCAGGAGGCCAAGCAGTTGAAAGAACAAGTGGATGCAGCGTTGCACAAGGAAGCAGTGTTGAAGATGCGACTGAAGCCCTCACTATACGAGGCTTATATGGTTATGGCCTCTATTGAAGGAAAACTTGTGACTCTGCAAGAAACTCAACAAAATATTCAGGCCGACAGTTCAGGATTCGTGACCAAGCAGATGGTTGAAGACGCAAAGCAGGCAGCCGCACAATGCACTGCTGAGGTTGCAGTCATACAGGTCGAGTTGGGGAACTTTGGGCTAAGATATCTGCACCTGCCGAGTGACTCAAGGGTGAGTCATGATGTTTGTGTTGAGGGCCTGTTGGAAATGGGATCCCCCAAGGATAGTTTTCGGGCTAAAAGCCCATGTTTTGGGTCAAATTTTGTAATAAAGTTGTAAAGTCTCTGCATTTTGTGCTCACAGAGCACGAATGTGTCATGAGTCATAAAGGGTTGTCCGCCCTTATTTTGTAAAGTGTAAAGTCAGCTGTAAAGACCTACCCATGGTCTGCAAACCATGGGATTGTATAAAAAATAGCTAAGTAAGCTCTAAGAAGTCATAAGTTGTAGAAAAAGTAATAATTCTTGAGCATAAGGAGAGAAGTCTAAGTTTCGAGTCATAGCGTAGGTAGAGGCTCTGCAGCTAAGTGCACAGAGACCTAGGGTATAAGTCCACATCTGAGTACATGGACCTCTGTAGCTATGTGCACAGGGTGGATGGAGTCTGTAATCATCTAAAGATATCAATAAAGAGAAGCATTCTACGAATTATGTGTCTTTTTTTTCCTGTTAATGCATCTTGTCATATTGTGTATGAATTTCATTTACAATGCTTATGTGATGCAAGAATGTATGTAATTACGTTGGTTAATTGAATGCAAGTAAGAATATATGTTTACGTGGTGCCAACTGTGATTGCTTAATAAGATAAGACACTAAGATAGTTTGAGAATCTACACAGTACGCTACCCTAGCAACACGAAAGTACCTGAACTGCAGGTTAGGGTTGCACGAAGGTCAATCGCAACCCTTCACAGAGGTATCGAAGGAAGAAATAAAGGGCTAGACAGACAGAGCCCTAGAACTTAATGACCTACATGAAAGTAGTAATAGAAGGAATAAACTAACATCATGACCATCTTAGGGTGCAGAAACTTGGTTCCAGCATCCCCCCACACTGCTTCAAGCTTCAGTCCGCATTCCGCGAGCTGATGCCAAAAGGGCTAGTAGTGTAGGGATTTGTTTGGCTAACTAACGTTGAACCTGGGTCAGGCCCCACTAAGCCAACATGTTCCCTTCAAGCTACATACTATTATAAGATTCTAAGGGGCTCATTCATTTCCCCTTGTGTGTTAGAACCTTTCATACATTGTAGTTAACCTTCCATAGTATCACACGCCTCTTCCCCCAAAGTTACCAATACACCACCCTATGCATTATTATAGGAAAGGAACATCATTAAAGCCCACTACTTCTACTACTAGGTCATACTTCAGATGGGACTCCTACACTAAATTATGTGAGGTCTAATTGGGACTTCATATCGGGGAGAACCCCTAAATGTTGGTGGGTCCAACACCATCAACATTTATGGTGCTAGAAGGAGGGCTAGATAACAAGCTGAGCCCATGAAGTTTGTTTGAAATTTCCATATATTTAATGGCTTCTTCCCATATCTTAACCCCGACATGTTTTTCCATAACCGAAAATCTGAAATTACCCACGGGGATAATCAATGACTTGTCGAATTTGAAATTTTATGTTGAGGTTGAAACAACCATTCTTGAGCATACCACTCACTTTCTTGAATTTTGCACTAAACAAAACATTCACTACTAGGACATGGCTTGCAGGTTTTTCATTCTCACATTCAAAGTGTGCGTCAAGGAATGGTGTTACACATTGCTAACTGCTTCCACACACTTTTTCAAACATCTTATCAAAGATCTCTACCACGCCTTTGACACGTATGATTATAAATCTAATTTCAAGAAAATTATGCATTTGTGAAAAGCAGCTGATGAACCGCTTAATGGTTTTCACGATCATTTTATTCATTTCTCTTTTGATCTTTCTAAAGATTATGTTGATTAGAATTTAATGAAAGAGAAATTTGAATTCCTTGTTCATATTTTGATGAATCCAAAAGAATATCAATCTTTCGAAATCTCCCAACATACCCCAGTTATGGAGCTCCCATAACTACGATGAAGGAAGTTGTTATTCTGAGTGACTCTTCGTCTTCCCCTCATCAAACAGTTCCATTTACGCAAGTTTAGGTTGGAGAACTTGAAAGCCCATCCATTGATCTTACTCCATATTCTCCAAGCCCACATATTCATAATTTAAACTCAAGTTGGCACTATGAATCTGATTTTTTTGGTGATGTTCATTCTCCTCTCCCTCCATCCATTAATTCTTTTGATCCTCCTAGTTGTGAGTTGATGTTCTCAATAGGTTTAATTGTTTCTGATGTTCACAAGGATCAAATTTAGGATGGATATAGTGTTGACCAAACAACTTACGATTTCATTTATGATGAGTATGTGTGGGATTCTATTTTGAACAAGAAATTGCGATGAAGGTTGATATTTCTCCTTCTTTCCCTCTCCCGCATTAGCCTGATATCTTACAAAATTATGTTATTCCTATTGAATCTTTCAAAGAATCAATTTCTGACTATGTTAATTATGATCATACTCAAAACTCATGGAATGTCAGTTTTACCTCTGAACATGGAGAGGGAGAATCTTCTCTTCTTGATCTTTCTAATTTGTCATTTGATCATTCTGAAGCAATAGAGGGTGAAATTTTTTGTTTTCAATATTCCCCTCTTTATAATTCATCAGATCAAGAGGATGCTTTTTTTTTTATGATGAACTTTATGATCATTATGAAAGCCCAATTTTACTCGTACAGAAGAAGGATGGGACCTAGAGACTATGCATTGATTATCGAAACTAAATAAAATAATTGTCAAGAACAAGTATCCAATCCCATGGATTTATGACCTTATTGACCAGCTCAAGGGGTCTAAGTACTTGGCAAGATTCATTTGAATTTTGGCTATCACTAAGCTCCAGTAGAGGCCTCAAATGTATGGAAGACCACCTTCAAATCCAAGGAGGGCCTTTTTGAATGGTTGGTCATGCCCTTCGGGTTGAAAAATGTCACGACAACTTTTATGAGGCTGATGAATGATATCTTGTGTCCCTTCGCCAACTTGTTCATGGTTTTATATCTGGACGACATCCTCATCTTCAACAAGAGTTGGGAAGAGCACTTGCAACATATTTGGTAGCTCATTCAAACCATGTGGCAACACAAACTATGTGCCAACTTGGAGAATGCACCTTTGGCATGAACCCAGTCTAATATATGGGTTACATCATTGATGAGAAAGTGTGCATGTGGATCTCTCTAAGATCCAATTCATTCGAGATTGGCTATCCTCAACCACTTTAACAGAGCTTCATAGCTTTTTGGGCCTTGCCAAATTCTATCAAAGATTCATGTTGGGATTCTCCCCTATCACGTGGCCCTTGGTCAAATTACAAAGGGAAAAGAGAAAGTAAATATTTCTATTCCTACTCCCAACAGAAATTCATTGATTTGAATCACCACCTTTTCTCTACAATAGTACTCACATTTCTAAACCTACAACAACCATTTGAAATTGAGACAGATGCCTCCAACTATGCTATTGGTGTTGTTCTCACCCAACAAGGGAATCTGATGGTCTGTCATAGTAAGACAATCTCTAATAAAATTTTAAAATACTTTGCCTAAGATAAAAAGATGTATTCCTTTGTGTAAGATTGATGGTAGTGGAAACATTACATTTTGGGGAAGGAGACAATCATCCACACAGATCACCAACCTATTTAGTTTATATAGATATAAGGGAAGTTGCATAACGACCATCATAAAAAATGGTCCACATATCTGCAAAAATTTCAACTGGAAATTAAGTACAAGAAGAGAAACACAAATAATGTTTTTGATTGCCTCAATCAACCACCAGTTGTGGTGTTGACCACTGTCCTCAACTCTTGTGGGCACGAGACTTTTGAATGGCCGCAACTTTATAAAAATGATCCAAAATTCACCACCACATACCAAATGTTGATGGATGGGAAGCAAGTTCCAAACTTCCACCTCCAGGACGCATTATTGTGCCACCTAAGACACCTTTGTGTTCCTTCTAGCGAGTGTGCCAATATTATTTGGGAGGCACACTATAGTCGGGTCGCAGGACACTTTGGTTTAGAGAAGACAGTGGCATTACTATAAAAGTATTTTTGTTAGCAAAATATCTGAACAAGATGTTGGAGAATATATCATATCCTACATTGCCTGTGTCATTGCCAATCTAACCATTAAGAAAAAAGGCATGTATACTCCTTTGCCTACTCCTATATGGCCTTAGGAATCCATATCCATGGACTATATGTTTGGCCTTCCTTCTACCGATCATGGCAACGATTATGTATTCGTGGTCATCAACAGATTTTCTAAGATGGCCATATTGGCTGCCTGCAAGAAGAGTATCATAGTAGAAACCACCTCCAAACTCTTCTTTGAACAAGTTTGGGTACATTTCGGGGTCCCGTAGATCATTATATCAAATCCGGATAGTAGGTTCCTAAGCACATTTTGGTTGAGCCTCTAGTTATTTTTGGACACCAAGCTCACCAAGTCGACTGCATTCCACCCCCATACTAATGGCCAGACAGAGGTTATCAACGAGGTGATTGTGAAAATACTACGCATGTACAAATCTAAACATGCGTGAACATGGGATGAGATTCTTCCCTATGTGAAACACAATTATAACAAATCTCTCCATAGCTCGATTGGCCACAACCCTTTTCAAGTGGGCCTAGGATTTCAACCATTGTGTCACATTAATGTTGCACTACCTCTTACAACCACACGGGAAGAATTTTCCCATGTTCAGTTTGAAGCTGATAAAGCCACTAGGTTTATTGAATGCATTTAGCATATTCACTAGCAAGTTAACATCTTGGATAAATCCAATGTCAAGTACAAACAACAACATGATCAGCATTGGGTGCCACATAAGTTTCAAGTGGGTGATAAATTTTAGTTCCATTTGCAGAAAGAACGCCTCGTCGGATCCCATCATAGGCTTCGATGAATTTGATATGATCCTTACACCATCACCAAGGTTGTGCAAGAAAAAACTTTCAAGCTTGGTATCCCCCCATTCCTTGGCTTGCACCTCATATTCAATGTGGACCACCTTCAGCCATACTTTCCACCATTGTTGGACACACCAAACATTGTTAAGCAACTGACACCAATAGTTCTCAACCCAGACTGCATTGAACAAGACACAATTGATCACATCATGTACACATAGATCAAGAACACTCGTTAATAGAGGATACAATTGTATCGAGTTGTTAAAGTTGGCCAGCTCCTACACCAAGGCAAGTGCCTCACCAAGGACCAAGTTCAGCATAAGTTTCCCCATCTCATGGGGGCACTCAATGAAATTTGGACCATTGCTTCCTGGGGGGGGGAGGACTGATCCAAGTGGATATTGGTGGAAACTTGGACCCCTAACATTGTTTCCTTTCAGTTTCTTTAATTCTAGCATAACTTTCTATTTTTGGAATTTTTTCGGGTGTTGAACTTCCTAAGCTGTTTTGAGGCCTTGAACAACATTTTTTTGTAAAACAAGTCAAGCCCATAGCTTGTTAAGTAAGGGATTGCTGAGAAATTTTGTTTTCCTTATATAGATATTTCTAATGAGGTATCGTGTGTGCCAAATGGAGATCATATTTCCAAATTATGACCCTGAGAAGTTGGTGTTCCAACTAATCCCAGCAAGGCCCACAAACTTTTGGTACTTCATCTCCTAGGGTTAGATTTTTGAATGTTTATGGTTTTCCATTGTTTATCAATAATAAAAAGGCCTCTAATCCTCATTGTAACATAGTTCATAAGGCATGCAGTTATCACATCTCTTCTCAAGGATAGGCTACCACTACCTGAGCTAGTTTGTTTCTTTTCTACATGTAAAAATTTTTTAGTTGTTGCTATTTATTAATTGAAGTTTTGTTTCATTATATATTTGTGTCATTGTTTAAATATGTATTTCATTTTGTTCCTTGATAAATATGTATCAGCATTGATGATGCAGTTGTTGGTGTAGTTGTTAGATGCATTGTTGATGGTTGGCATTGATGTCAACCTAGTAGGTTGTGTGATAAATGGTTACAGGTGTTTAGTATAGGCAATAGATGGTATTGACTTATGGATCCTATGGTAGATGGAGTAGCTTGGTATGTGTGTTGAGCTATGATCTATGTCTCGTGTGTGGCTTGTTACATATGGATTTATTTTTTTGTGCCAATAGTTGCAGACATTTTGTGTAGCATGTGGTTTATTTTGGATTTTGTTGTATATTATGGAGTTTTTCCTTATGTTATGGTGTGATGCTATGGCAGATGCTTGGATTTTTATTTATCAGTTCTTTGATAGTTGTGTAAGTGTTGGAAGAGATGTGGATCAGGTTGGCATAGGTCTGGGTTGAGTTTTGTGTTGTAGATGGTTTGGTTTGGCTTTTCTCAGATATTATGGCAGTTTGGCTTATGTTATGGTGTGATGCTATGGAATATGATTTGCTTGTTAGTTTTTTGTGCTTTGATAGTTGTGTAAGTGCTGGAAGAGTTGTGGAACAAGTTGGCAGAAGTCTAGGCTGAGAAGTTTTTTTCGTTTTTCCCTATGTTATGCCACCACCACATGGAGTCTGCCTTATGCATGTGGTTGTAGGACTTTAATCACATGGATGCAGTCTTATGGGTGTGATTGCAACCAATATTTTCATGTTTTATGCATGTGGTTGTAAGGTTAATTATTGAGGAAGTCATTACCGTGGTTTTTC
The DNA here is from genome assembly GCA_000404065.3 of Pinus taeda. Classification (NCBI taxonomy): domain Eukaryota; kingdom Viridiplantae; phylum Streptophyta; class Pinopsida; order Pinales; family Pinaceae; genus Pinus; species Pinus taeda. The sequence goes on from APFE031301288.1 coordinate 107,982, forward strand.
CCTATGGTATTTAGAATGAGTACAATAATACCATGGTCTTTGCAAGGTATTATGGCTTGTTTGGTATTTTCCCTTTGTATTGGTATGTGTTTGGAGTAGGTTGACACATGGTATTGGTATTAGCATGGCACAAGTGTCCTGGGTATGTCATAACCATCGTATTTTCCCATGGCATTGGTTTGAAGATTGTTGAGGATATTTTTCCATATACTTATGTGTGATTGTTGAGTTGTTGGATTGATTGTGGGAGAATGTGAGAGTGTAATACAATGTTTGTGTTGAGAATGCAACAAGACGATGGAGCTTAGTGGAAAGAAGTCGCCTTCACTAAGTGGGCCCGCGGGCTATTTTTGGCACAAGTCTATTTTTAGACTATGTCTATTTTTAGACATATGGATCATGGTCTATGAGTTGCAGGATGCTATTTGTGGATGATTGGTCAAGTTGGTAAAAATAGATGGACCTCTATTTTTAGACATATGGACGGAGTCTATTTTAGACTGCCAGGCTAAAAATAGAACAGTCGAATATTATTAGCTCTTAATAATATTTGGACTATAAACATTATCTTATTCTATTGGAGCACTTCAGTTCAAGCTACGGATGTGGCACATGTAGCTGCCAAAAGGAAATACATGGTTCCTATGGGTTAACTTGAGCTATTGCATGGATGACTTCAGTTAGGACTTCAATGATTGAGTTCTGTGGAGTTGGATCAAGAGTTGATGGATTTGTGTTTAGTTTGACTTAGTTGAAAGTCTAACTGGAAAATAGACTAATGTTGAGTGGTGTGAATTAGTTATTAATTAATACACTAATTATTAACTCATAAAGCAACTAAATAATACATCAATTAACTCAGTGCATGGATAGTTCAGTGGAGACAAGTGTTAGAGGTAAGTGAAAGGGCAAGACAGCTGTCAGTTGTGACTATAGTTGTGCATGTGATTTGCACAATCAGTGGGATTGACTTGCCAATGAGGATTGCGTAGTGTTACACAAGGGAAATACGTGAATGGATCATTAATTCTCATCCATTCTCTATGCAGGATTGCGCAATGGAGGCAGGCAAGCAGCGGAGGAGATTTGAGCCAGCGATTGATTCAGATTTGAGCTAGTTTTGTGTGTAACAGGTGGAGATAGTACTGAGTACTTGTGAGGAGTATTATACTATGTATTGTTACATGTTCTCAATCAATATAATATACAGATAGTTGGGGGTTTTCATCTGTATGCTTTCCCTGTGATATACTGTGTTGATATGTGTGATTGATGCTTCAATGTGCGCATGCAATTGTTTCTTAATACTGCTAAATTGATGATCAAAGTAGAGGAGGTTATGTATTATGCATGATTCCGAAAATAGTGTATAATCAGGATAATCTCTGTGAATAAGTGTCATACTATTCATGAAATTTCTACATGGTATCAGAGCTAGTTGATTTATAGAAGATATTTCTACAGGATATCAAAGCGAGGATTGATCATCAGATCTACTATTCAGGAAGTGACTACGTTTTATTTCTTCAGGCAGAGTCTGTAATCGGGCTAGGTAGCCTTTGGATTCATCCTTCTTTTGGAAGGTGAGATATCTGGTGAATGCCCATACAGTCGATCTCTGTACAAGAAATACTCCGTTCTCACGAATTTTAGATCGGAAGCAGTTGAGTTTTGAGCTGGTGAAATTCGAATTTGCAACAGTGTTTTCTTGGTGTCAAAGTTGAAATATCTTTCAACAGATTGCGATTGGAGTATGCCCTTGAGGGTAGCTCGAATTATATTGTATGGAAGGATAGGATGGAGGTGGTGTTAGATGATAATGGGTTGAAGGAGTTCATAGATGCGCATGTCCCAAAACCTACTGATGTTGCTCAAGTCGCGGATTGGCAAAAGAAGACAGCAAAGTGTCGAAGGATTCTGTTGGAGGGCGTGAGGGATCACATTGTGTCCAACCTCCATGGAAAGGCTACTCCATACTTGATGTGGAAAGCGTTAACAGATCTATTCCAAAGCAAGAGCGACCAGAGGAAGTTGGCACTCAAGGATAAACTCAGAAACATAAAGTGTGAGAAAAGCGACACTATGCCCAAGTATCTCATGAAGTTCACCCAATGTCGGGATGAACTGGGAAGTGTGGGGGTGACTGTCGATGATGAGGACTTTGTGAGCTTGGCTCTACTTGGTCTTCCGAAGAGTTGGCAATCCTATCAGGGCTCTGTCAATGGTCGGGAGAAATTGCGAGGATGGTAGAAACTTTGGTCGAATCTTGTGCAAGAGGAGATCAAGCAGAATACCAGGGACAGATCTTCATCAAAGGCATATGATGAAGAAAATTGCACTTTGGCTGCCAAAGCAAAGAAGGGGAAGAACAAGAAAGCTTCTCATTCTGGTGTGAAAGGCAAGAAGCAGGACATGTCCAATGTGAATTGCTTTCATTGTCCCAGCACGGACCACTATTCCGAATTGTCCACAGAAGAAGAAAATAAAAGCAGCTTGCTGGATTGCAAAACGGAGAGCCTTAGCCTCCGCATCTTGAGCTGAATTTACAACTGATCGCATGCTTGGTTACAATGTGTGATGATGGATCGGTTGTTCAGTTGGACAGTGGGTGATCTGTTTCACCATACAGGAGATCGAGATTTGCTTTTTTCTGATTGGATGAGAAAGATCTTGGCTGCACATCGAGATGGAGTGATGGATGGTAGAACAGTAGCGGACGGTATCAGTACCATTTTCCTTTGAGAGGGAGTCTGGTAAACCTTCGTATTGAGGAAGTGATGCATGTTCCAGGATGAAGAGTCTCTATCTCAATGTGCGATGTTGAGACAAAAGGATAATGATGTTTGTTTTCAACAGGAAAGGCATTTCCAATGCGCAGTAAGACAACTGGAGAAACCCGGAAGATAGGGGTTCGAGTCAAGAACCTTTATCAGTTGCATGTAGATGGATGCTCATCAATGGCATGCAAGGCAGAAGGAGTGGTGAGCCGGGATGATGGCAAGCTATGGCACTGGAGATTGGGCCACCTTCACCATGGAGCCTTGAAGATACTACAATATATTTCTACTGGGCTTCCTAAAGGCACTCTTGCGCAGTCAGATCAGTGCAAGGGGTGTATTTTGAGAAAGTTTGTGAAAGCCACTTTTCATGAGAAGGATAGTTGTGCCACGACGATCCTTGAGAGAATTCACACAGACGTGTGTGGACCTTTCTCAGTCGCTTCGACAGCAAAGCACAGGTACTATGTGATCTTTGTTGATGATTTCTCCCGAAAGTGTTGGATCTTCTTCATGCAGAAGAAGAGCGAGACATACTCAAAGTTTTGTGACTTCAAAGCACTGATCGAGAAGGAATCGGGGAAGAAGGTGAAGGCTCTTAGGAGCGACAATGGTGGTGAATTCATCTCTGGCGAGTTCAAGGATTTCTGCAGCGCAGAAGGGATTCGAAGAGAGATCATAGCTTCCCATAACCCACAAAAATTGCTGAGCGGAAGAACAAAACGATCGTGGGTGATGCATGGGTGATGTTGCATGATCAGAGCCTACTCCTTCACTTGTGGGCGGAGGCATGCAATACTGCAGTATATGTGCAGAACCGTTGTCCTCACAAGATACTTGGCATGAGTACACCCGAGGATGCTTATTCTGGTAAGAGGCCTGATATTTCCCATTTGAGAATTTTTGGTTCTCCTGTTTACATGCATGTAACAAAGGATGCCAGGAAGAAGTTGGAGCCAACCGCAAAGGTTGTGATATTTGTGGGGTACACTAATACACCCCATAACTATCATGTGTATTTGCCAGACAGTCACAAGGCTGTTGTGCGACAGGATATAAAATTTCAGGAGGAGAAAGCCATGAAGTGTTCGCTTGAGAGGGAGCCACACTTGGATGCAGATGAGGAGTTATTAGTTCCTAAGGATGAGCTTCAGGACATGGATCAGCCACAAAAGGAATTTCATGGAGTGGAAGTGACCACTCAGGCAGTGCCAACCATCAGAGGGCGAAAGCGCACTACAGAAGCTGAGCGACTGGCTCAAGATGCAGAGAAGGTTGTAGGACCACCTACAGCAGAGTGCAGGCAGAGACAATCACTGGATCGGTACACTGGATACATGGCTCTTGTGAGCAAATGTGTCGTGACAGAGCCATCCTCTTTCGAGGAAGCTGTGGAGGAACCCGCATGGGTAGACGCCATGGTGGAAGAGTATGATTCGATTGTCAGAAACATTGCATGGGAGATTGTCCCAAGACCAGAAGGGAAATCAGTGGTGGGATCGAGATGGATCTACAAAGTGATGCAGATGGGGTGGCACAGCCATCAGATGGATGTGAAGAGTGTGTTCCTCAATGGAGTCATTGAGGAGGATGCTACTTCAGCAGAGGTAGTGGATGTCATTGTTTATCAATAGTTGGTGGAGTCGCATGTGTGTAGGCTCAAGAGAGGCACATCGGGATATGGATCTTGGTACAGAAAGGAGGATGTAGATTTGGCAGGGAGTCCAATGGATGCGGACATCAGGTACCATCATATCAGAGATTGTGTGCAGTGGAGAATCATGTTACTATCATATATTCCCACGGAGGATCAGGATGCTGATATCTTGACGAAGGCACTCACCAAGAGAAAATTTGAGTACCACCGAGACAAGATAGGGGTTGCTGATAATCCATATCTTGTTGAGAGGGAGTGTTGAGAATGCAACAAGATGATGGAGCTTAGTGAAAAGCAGTCACCTTCACTAAGTGGGCCTGCAGGCTATTTTTGGTGCAAGTCTATTTTTAGGCTATGTCTATTTTTAGACATATGGATCATGGTCTATGAGTTGCAAGATGCTATTTGTGGATGATTAGTCAAGTTGGTAAAAATATATGGACCTATATTTTTAGACATATGGGCAGAGTCTAATTTTAGACTGCCAGGCTAAAAATAGAACAGTCGAATATTATTATCTCTTAATAATATTTGGACTATAAACATTATCTTATTCTCTTGGAGCACTTCAGTTCGAGCTACGGATGTGGCACATGTATCTGCCAGAAGGAAATACATGGTTCCTATGGGTTAAATTGAGCTATTGCATGGATGACTTCAGTTAGAACTTCAGCGATTGAGTTCTGTGGAGTTGGATCAAGAGTTGATGGAGTTGTGTTCAGTTTGACTTAGTTGAATTAGTTGTAGTTAGTCTAACTGGAAAATAGACTAATGTTGAGTGGTGTGAATTAGTTATTAATTAATTCACTAATTATTAACTCATAAAGCAACTAAATAATACATCAGTTAACTCAGTGCATGGACAGTTCAGTGGAGACAAGTGTTAGAGGTAAGTGAAAGGGAAAGACAGCTGTCAGTTGTGACTATAGTTGTACATGTGATTTGCACAATCAGTGGGATTGAATTGCCAATGAGGATTGCGTAGTGTTACACAAGGGAAACATGTGAATGGTTCATTCATTCTCATCCATTCTCTATGCAGGATTGCGCAGTGGAGGCAGGCAAGCAACGAAGGAGATTTGAGCCAGTGATTGATTCAGATCTGAGCTAGTTTTGTGTGTAACAGGTGGAGATAGTACTGAGTACTTGTGAGGAGTATTGTACCATGTATTGTTAAATGTTCTCAATCAATATAATATATAGATAGTTGGGGGTTTTCAGCTGTATTCTTTCCCCGTGATATACTGTGTTGATATGTGTGGTTGATGCTTCAATGTGCACAGGAAATTGTTTCTCAATACTGCTAAATTGATGATCAAAGTAGAGGAGGTTATGTATTATGCATGAATCCACAAATAGTGTATAATAAAGATGATCTCTGTGAATAAGTGTCATATTATTCATGAAATTTCTACAATTTGTTTTTCTATCATATTACATATTTGTATTTGTTTTGAGTAGAGTGTTTCTATCAGCTTATGATTTTCAGATCCAGGTCAGTGAGGTTGTTGAGTTTCTCATGTTGAGTAGATTTGAGAGCCCAATTTGAAAATGCATGAAACATGGTTTGCATGGAGGAGTTAGAGGTGTGGAGACTCCATGCTTGTAGAGACTAGCAGATAGTGATTATAGGAGGTAAATCTCAATCCAATGGTAGTTGGATATTCCAATGGATGTTGGCTAAGGTTTGTTGGTTGTGGAGGCTTCTAGTAGATGTTGATGTATAGAGTCATGTGAGTAGGAACTTCTCAGTTGATGGATGTCAACACAATGTTTCAGGAGTCGAGTCTTCTAACTAGTGGGTATTTGCTACTACATGTACATTTTTTTTTCAATATTAATAGAAGATTTGAGTAGCAACATCAGCAGGTGGTCTTTTCCCTAGAGGGGGTTTTCCACCATAAACATTTGTGTCTTCTTGGGTGCATGATTTTATATTGTCTATGGTGTTTTACATTGATTTTATGTTGGTTCTACATGTTTTAATATATTTATTTCATGTTTGTTTCATAAGTGTAGCTGATCGATTATTGAATTTGGTGTTTTTGTAAAAAGAATTAAAAATTAAGTAAATCTTATCGCTACTAATTAACCCCCCCCCCCCCCAATTAGTGATCCAATTTCCAACAATCTAGATACCACTAAGCTTATTGTGGACATCTAAGCTTACTGCGGCTTCATATTTCTAAAATCTGGACCAACTTCTATAACATAATAGTCTCTAATACATTGTGGAATGTGAATCTTATTTGGAACCATGACATGCAAAAATTTTGTGAGACCCATTACACCACAATATGTAATTTTCTTGAATAACTTGTGGCTTTATGTCTCTACATGCTAGTAATATGTCAACAATGTGTATTTTTGGCTTTACATCTATGCAATTTAGCACTTCTTTCGGGCTCATGAGAGTCACCTATGACAAAATATGTCATGACATCCAAGACAATTTTTTTGAGGGACTACGTAGGTTAAATAACTATAACATATAAAATATAATTCAAAGAAATCCATTTTTTGTACTATATCATGCCTCATCATTGTTTAAAGTGACAGGACAATATAAAATGTCTGAATTTTATAAAAGTATGAAAAAGAAGACCATTCGAAATTTGTAACTAGACTGAGCATGGAAGATATCTCCTTGATGGAATTGGTGATACTTAGATATAAACCACACAAGATTTTATGTGTAGACAAGGAATACACAAAATGAACTTCTTCTATAGTGTCCTATCTAGGGTGCTAGACTGGGCTATATTTATTATCGACCAGGGTGTGTAGACTTAGAGGCGTGTGCCTAAAATATATAGACATAAAGGATCTAATCTAAGTCTAATTTTCCTAATCACAATGCTATGATTCGATTCAATATCAAACTAAATCACCCTATGTATCACTATCAACTAAGATTCAATTCATAAAACGTTGTGTATCACTGTAATTAAAGATTTTGGTCTCCTTACAGAGACATCATACATAAAACCTCTGTTTAGTGGCTACTCAACATTCATGAACATTCATTAACAGTCATGCAAGATGAAATCGTAAACATAAAGTTCATGACAGTGCTTTACAAGGTAACACTGGATCGAATCCCTTACAGGATATGGTTCATGATCCAAATGATAATCTATTCAAGCGCATGCATAAACATATAAACAAGCGCATTCATAAATATATAAACATAAACATGAATCGATTTAATTACTGCGCATATCAATATCAAATACCCTGACTGTAAATGCAATAAAATAACAACAGTATACCATGTACACAGGGCCCGTCCGTGTTCTTGGTCTACTGAGCTTGTTATCCAACGATCACCAAATCAAAGCAACGCAACCGTGATTGTAATGCAAGTATGTTTGTATTAAAATCGAAACTCTATTCATGAAGCAACAATAATGATAAAAACGTAACCAACCATACAACCGGTTCAGAACTTATATTTACATATGGTTTCACATCCCTTGAAAATGGATGTACATTCATGAGCGGCTGTTTCCGCTTTTACCAAAACACGATTTTGAAAATGTTCCTATCCTAGCTGACATAAAAAAAAGGAAATGAACTAAAATCGATTTGGACTGTGTGCTGTTGCTGCCTTTGTCGCCAACATGCCATAGTTGACCAGTCGTTGACCGCACATGTATGAGGGTTGATTCCGCTGCAGGATAGGTGCTCGTCCATGCTTGGACATTCCTCTTTTCATCCATACCCTTCGCTCTGTCCTGGCTGTCATGCCACATGTCAAACAATAAGCCATTTACAGGATGTTGGAACTTCCTATAGTCATTTTTCCCAAAAACTCCTAATTCATTAACACAAAACCCTTAAATCAATTTAAATGCAATTTAATAACTGTAAGACTATTAATTAATCAATTTCCAAGGGATCTGAGAGATAAATGATGAAAAGAGGTAGGCAAATGTCATGTTTTAGGAGGGAAAAAGGGGTCATGGAATGGTACCAACATCTCTCCCCGACTTAATGAATTAGCATGTCCTCATGCTAACCCTGAAGTGCTTCCTTTGAACTCTGTCCCT
>APFE031301291.1:1041-19181 GCA_000404065.3 Pinus taeda
CAGATTTGGAGTCGTTTGTTTTATTTGCTGATAGTTTTAATGATCTAGATAGTCAGTTAGTTTAGGCGGAAGATATACTAGAGATCACTGAAAATTTCAGAGAGGTTCTACAAAAGGAAAGAGCAGAAAAGCAAGCTATTATGGAGCAAATAGCTGAAGATAAGGGGTAGCAAATAGAAAAAACAGAGCTAACACAATTTCAACACTTGGAAGAAGATGAAGATGGTCTTTGGACCATGGATTTTGATGGCGCAGTAGGTAGTGATGGTGTTGGTATTTGTGTGTGGACTCGAAGTCCCTTTTCCGCTCAAGACAAAGTTCCAAGCAAGGTGAGTGTGTGTTCCTATAAACTAGCATTTGATTGTTCAAATAATGAGGCGGAATATGAGGCTCTCACTACTGGCCTAGAGATTCTTAGAAAGCTGAAAGCGAAGAAGATTGTGGTCTATGGTGATTCTGAGTTGGTAATAAAGCAAGTTAAGGGTGAGTTTCATGCCAAGCATCCTCGTATGAGGGCATATCGAAATGGAGTCTGAGATATTCAGAGCCTATTAATTTTGAAAAAATGTCAACAACCAAACATAAGAAAATGTGTTTTGGGTTAAGCAAAAGTCAACAAGGAGTCTATATGAAGATATTTCTCCTCATTTGCAATCCATTCCACATTCCAAGAGAAAAGAGCATTGTTCTAAGGCGATTTTGTGAGTTTGTGAGCAACTTGGGCGTTTCCAGGGCGCATGGCGCATCAGGTCAGGTGCGCGGCGCATCAGGAAAAAATTTCCAGTGAAATTTAACACGCGCGCGGTGCATCAGGAGCGCGTGTCGTGTTAGGTGAGGCGCACGACGCATAGAAGTTTATGCCTGAACTTTGCCCAGAAACCACTCAAAACACCTCTTCTCACCATTCAAATCACAGGTAGGCTTACATCACGGCTTGTTCTTGGTTTTTGGATGGTTTATGTAAAGAAATTATGCTATATTTTCCATGAAAAACCAAGTGTAAAACCCCTCCTTGTTCATCAATTTGCTGTAAGGATTTAAATGCAAAATTTGTTGTAGGGTTTTCAAAAATAATTATTGCCAAGGTTTTCCTATTTCCTTTGTTTCCCATCCCCTATTTTCACCAATATTTTTTCCCAATAATTCCTCATAAAACCCTACACTATCCTTCCTCAAAATCCTAATCCCACCCTTCTTCTACAAACATATAATCCCTAGCTCATCCCAAAACCCTAAAATTTCAAGATTTCCCATGCCCCTTCCTGTCCCTAATTTCCTTGTTTCATTTCCATTGTTCCCATTTCCCTAATGTTTTCCCTCTGCTAATAATTTCCTTGTACATTTATGTCCCCTTGGTCATAGCATTTTGAGAAAAAGAAAAAGGTCTACAGTCATTTTTGTACACAATTGTATATCAGGATATATATATTCCAGCTACCTTGTTTTTAAAGAACATGTTAGAGACCGAGTCAGTATATGAGCAGGAGTATGATAGTGACTCTACACCAGAGGTCAATGTGCCTAATGTGCCATGGAGGTATCACAAAGGTGGAAAAAGTGGACAGCATGTTAGGGAGGAGCATACTTCTTTGGCTCAATTGCAAGCTTGCCCACTTGCAATGGATTGTTTTCGGCACCAATCATGTTACCAATATTGTGAAATGATCTCACAAACTCAACATCATCAGGAACTGGTCTGCCTATTTGTCCTTAACCTACAGGATGGTCATGTAAACCTTGCCGGAGTGGATTTCACCTTGTCACCCGACACTATTCCTCAGGCCACCGGGATACCAAATGTGGGGGAGGAATGGAGTAAATGCCAGATGCTGGACAGGTATTACTATGAGCCATATATCAAGCCTGGATATATTAGACACTTGAGCGCAACCTTTCCTTTCAGATTCCTGAAAGATGAGTTTGCACCGTTGATGAAACTCATCATTCGGTATTTCAGCTGTGAGGGCAGATTCTCACGTCTCTATAGGTACCATGTTTGTTTGTTGATGCATTTCACACGGGTAGGTATGATGAACATTCCGTTTTTCATGTGTTGAAACATAGAGAGGATGGTGCCTTTAGTACAGAGGAAGAGCCTGGCACATCAGCATAGGAGCATATATCACTATGCCTTGATCAAAATCATAGTGATGCATCAGTTGGCACAGCAGGGTATTGCTTGGGAGGATTTCATCTCCCATGATTTCTTTTCCGCGCTACAGCCTCCCCCAGAGATAGTTCATGATCAGGGAGGGCGTTCACAGTAGTTTGACATTCCTAAGACCGAGCATGTTGATGCTCCAGTATATGTGACATATCAGAAAGGCCACAGGGCCTTATTTGCATCCACACGATGAGTACTATCTCCACCCGGGGTGGAAGGGGTCTCATTGACATCATCAGCAGAGCGAGTATTATCTCCACATCATGTGGAAGGGGTCTCACCTCCATCTTCAGCATAGGTACAGATTCAGGATATGGGCAAGAGACCCACGGTTGAGGAGGGTACTTCAGGAGGTCAGGATATGGGTATCATTGATGTTGATGCTAGCTCGCCTAACTCGGAGCTCAAGGAGATCATCCGAGACCAAAGGGCTGAGAATGAGTCACTGCAAAAGAAATTGCAGATGGCTAAATGGGTGATCAACTACTTGGAGTAGCGCAAAAAACAACTGGAACATGAGCATGAACTTGATGAGCTGCGGAAGATCCAGGAATACCGGGAATTAGCCGGAAGGAGACCTGGTGATTTGACACCTATTGATCGGGAATCAATGCTCATCTGGGTGAACACTCATTTGGAGAAGTTGTTGGCGAAGGAAAATAGGGACAAAGACATGCTTTGCCACATGAAGAATCACTATTGGGCTTGCATGCATGTTTGCAAAGCGAGAATGAAGATCCTCAAGAGGCGTCTGAGCAAAGCGCAAAAACAAATCAAAAGGCCTGATCCGCTTCATGTTTTGGCCGAGGCTTCATTAGTCGAGCATGATACATGATGCAGGGTCTTCACTCCAAATTTGGACAAATTTGGAGAAAATTTTGCAGTTTCAAATTTTTTGGCTTGCCAAACAGTTTTTTTGGCTCTACGCGTAGCGCGCAGTGCACGACCCATAAGATGGGGAGATCCAAATCACAGATGGTTTATATTTTTCGATTTGTCATGATGAAATACACATGCTCAGCCATTTCCAAGGCAATTCATCAATTTTTGGGTGACCTAAAGGCTCAAAAACATCATGAAAATCACCTGTCTGCCACTTTTTGCACCAGCAGGAAGTACTTCTGGGATAATGCACTTTTGGAGGGTCAAATGGACACCAAATTGGAAAATTCCACTTGGGTTAGAACGTAGACATCCAAGGCTTTCCAACAAGCCAACCTGAGCTCAATTTGGATGCAGGGCAGTTCCCCAAAAGAAGGTGGAAAGGCGTGCGGCTCACGAGGCTCAAGCATGCGATGCACAGGGTTTTTTGGCACAGTTTTTGTCCTCAGCTCAGCAAATCAAGACAGTTTGACCAGTTTTGACTTGTGATGGGATTTTTCACCCTTCTTGATGTAATTATTGGAACTTTATGTTTTTCTGACACTTATTTACCTATTCTAGATGATTCATTCATAAAATAGCAAAAATGTAATGAATGAATTGGTTTCCTAGCTTATAGAGGCAAGTTGTTTTGACTGCCTAGATTGTAGCGCTTAGTTTAGAATTGGTTGAAACAGCTCTTAGGATGATGAGCTCGAACCCTAGAGCCAAGGGAATGTGTTGGCTTGCCTATATTATGTATTTTCTTAGTCAATTTTAGGGTTGGACTCTTGGGAATAGCTTGACACTATATTGTACATATCTTATCTGCATTTTGGCAAAGGAAGGACCAGGGTTTTGCAGCACTATTTGGGATTCATGTGGCTTTAAGTGTTGATGTGTGTTTCTCTTAGTACTTGTAAGTTGTGTATGTGTACCACCTTCTTTATTTAATCTTCTGTAATTAAACAAATGAAGTGTTAAGGTAGAATCCATGAACTTGCTTTGCTCTGCCTTTAAATTTGTTTAGTTTTCTATGTTTTCTTCAGTTTAAGGAGAATCCTTGAGACTTCCTTGCTCTCCTTAGCTCCTCACCAGTCTGATCTACCCATATAACTTGATTTAAGGCATCAAAAAAACCGCCTATCTTGCCCCAAGTAGACCTCTGCAAAAGTTGTGCCTCATCCCCGCACCCAAAATTGCCTTTCCCTTAAATTCAACAAAACCTCAAAAACTCAATTTCACAGTCTTCGTACTTCATACCTAGCCTAAAATTAGTCATCAATTTAGTCATTTCGACCCCGTTGATTATCTTTTGCTGAGATTGAACCAGAGAGAGCCCTCTCCTGTCCTGGTAGGGCTAGCTACAAGGCTGAGCGTGGTTTTATGTATCCTCGAGTTTTACCTTATTTCAACCTCAGGTAGATTTGAGCGCTAACATAGTGGCGACCATATTGGGGAAGAAATCTCAAATGGTTTGCTTGTTGATGAGTTTGTTACACAAGTCTTAGACAGAGTCTGAAGTCACGCTAGGTAGCTTTCGAAATGCTCTCGCTATGCAAAAGTGGATGTAGATAAATGCTTCTTCAGTCGATCTCCTGTTAGCTTGTGGAAACTTGATTTGCAAATCACCCCGGTACTTTTGTTCATTCTAGACCTTTGGATGGTTGAGTCTAGTAAACGATTGGCTGAATTATTTTAAATATTTTGATCTTCTGATAAGCACACTGGATTCAAAAAGACATACAAGAGCTAATCCAGATCCGAATCCACCTCCTATTTATGAAAATCCAAATTTGATTCAAAAAATCCTCCGTCAAGAAAGCTCGACGACTCCCTTGGTTAAATCTCATTCATGTGCTGCAATTTTTAAATACCTTGAAGAACTTGCTTTCGACGAAAAGTTTGAATTGTCATTGTTTAAAACCAAGTCTAAAAACACTCTTGATTGTATTGTTCCAAATCCTAAGTTTGCTGCAGCTCTTGAATTCGAAAGGCACAATAAATTAATTGGCAATTTTATCTTGAGGCACCTTCAGACTGACATCCAAGCTACCAATCTTGCTGAGTTCTTAGAAGCTGTATCTGCAAACATTGGATCCACTGTCACGACATCTACCTCTAGAATTCCTACTGAACCGCCTTTCATTCCCACCATTCCTGTGCAACCTATAATTACTTATTCTGAATCTGCAACCAATTCCCCTCCTTCATCCCACATCGCTTCTCCTCCGCATATTCCTCATCCAGCAACTATACCCACTCCACCAACAACGCCTAGAGTAAATCCATCTAGAGCAATGGCTGCTCGTTTCGCACCTCTTGCTTTACCTCAGCAATTGCATGATATGCCCGCGAACTATCAGCTTAAGATTCCTTTATTTGATGGCACTCCTCAAAGTGTGTTCACTCAGCAGCACATAGACAAAATGGCAAATTTTTGTGATTTATATGAGATTGATGAAGAGGATGTAACTATGTGATTGTTTGTGCAAACATTCGAAGGAGAGGTAAGAAAATGGTTCAGAGGCTTGGGAGCTAGAAGCATACCTACGTTGCCTGAACTTCAGAAATAGTTTCTAGATCGTTGGGAACTCAGAAAGGATCCCCTTCAGATTAATGCCGAGTACAATAATATCAAATGCAATCATGGTGAGTCTGTCCAAGACTACACTATCAGGTTCAATAGAGTTTATAATTCTATTCCAGATGATTGAAGACCATCTAGAAAATCAGCTCTTCTCAAATTCCCGGATGGCTTTGATCTGGAGATGGCTTATTCATTACGGGATAGAGATCCGCCTACTTTAGAGGATATGCAAAAGATTGCTGTTAATGTTGAGGCAAATCTGAATGACAAGAGAGCACAGTTGAAGGCGGAGAAAAGAGTGACTATAAAGGAAGAATCTACATCAGAACCGCCTTGGCTTTGTGAGATGGAAAAAATGTTTAAAAGAATGAATCTTGACAAATCAAAACCGCAGATTCGTAATCCAAATTACTGTGGTGAGCAACAACCTCATTTCAGAATTAAGCAGTGTGAACCAAGAGAACAATAGCCGGCAGCCCAGCAACCAATCAAGACTCATCTTTTGCATAATTTTGTGAGTCAAGATTCAGATGAAGATGCTGATGTAGTAGGGGACCATAATCACTTCTTTACTCCTGATGATCTGCCCATTTACATCACTGAAGAAGAAGAGTATGGAGAAAGTTCAGGCGCCCAGCAAGATGAATATTTTATCTTAGCTAATGATGCAGATTTAGATGATTACCAAAGAGGATAGTTGAATGCCTTGTCCACTCAACAGAAGCAGTATTCATTGAGAAACCGAGATGTGCCCATAAATCCAATTCAGAAAAGAAAAGAAGCTACAGCACCAAAGACGGATTCACCGATACCACAGAAGAAAGGAAAGGAGACAACTAATCCCACAACTAGCAAGATATCAGTAGCAGAAAGGACAAATCAGGCAAGTATTATCAAAGATAGGAGAGAAATTCCGGTCAAAGAAGTCGAAAAAGCTTCAGCATTTAGTTTGGAAAATGAAATTTCCAAATTAAAGGTATCTATTCCTTTGACTGAAATCATGAAAAACAGCAACTACCAAGGTCAAGTCTCTAAAATTTTGAATTTTGATCCCATGTTCCACACGGTGAACGTTGAAGATGATCAGACAGAATTGACTTTTGTGCCAGCATTATATGGTGAGTCCCCTGATAGTGATGTTCCTCCCTTTTATATCAATTTGAGATTGCATGAATATGTTTTGCACAATGCTATGTTCGATTCGGGTGCTTCGCATAATTTGATGCCAAAGGCGATCATGGAGAAGCTGGGGTTGGAAATTACAAGGAAATATCATGATTTGTATTCCTTTGATTCCAGCTGTGTGAGATGTATCGAGCTCATCAAAGATTTGGTTGTTAGCTTAGACCAAATCCTAGTGAAAAATGTCTTGATGGATGTGGTTGTGGCGGACATTCCTCCATGTTTTGGTATGCTACTTTCAAGATCTTGGGGGGCTGAGTTGAAGGGTACTCTACAGTTAGACATTTCTTATGCTACAATTCCAGTCTTCGATCAAATGAGAAAACTATATCGAGAGCAAAAGATGAAATACATGATAACTAGCAAAGAGAAGCTAATCAATCATCCCATAAATTATGTACATACAGATTTGGAGTCATTTGTTTTATTCGCTGATAGTTTTAATGAACTAGATAGTCAGTTAGTTCAGGCGGAAGATATACCAGAGATCACTGAAAATTTCAGAGAGGTTCTACAAAAGGAAAGAGGAGAAAAGCAAGCTATTATGGAACAAACAGCTGAAGATAAGGGGCAACAAACAGAAAAAACAGAGCTAACACAATTTCAACGCTTGGAAGAAGATGAAGATGGTCTTTGGACCATGGATTTTGATGGCGCAGTAGGTAGTGATGGTGCTGGTATTGGTGTGTGGATTCGAAGTCCCTTTTCTGCTCAGGACAAAGTTCCAAGCAAGGTGAGAGTGTGTTCCTATAAACTAGCATTTGATTGTTCAAATAATGAGGCGGCATATGAGGCTCTCATTGTTGGCCTAAAGATTCTTAGAAAGCTGAAAGCGAAGAAGATTGCGGTCTATGGTGATTCTGAGTTGGTAATAAAGCAAGTTAAGGGTGAGTTTCAGGCCAAGCTTCCTCGTATGAGGGCATATTGAAATGCAGTCTTAGATATTCAGAGCCTATTAATTTTGAAAAAGTGTCAACAACCAAACATAAGAAAATGGGTTTTGGGTTAAGCAAAAATCAACAAGGAGTCTATATGAATATATTTCTCCTCATTTGCAACCCATTCCACATTCCAAGAGCAAAGAGCATTGTACTAAGGTGATTTTGTGAGTTTGTGAGCAACTTGGGCCGTTTCCAGGGCGCTTGGCGCATCAGGTCAGGCGCGCAGTGCATCAGTGGCATGCGGCGCATCAGGAAACAATTTCTAGTGCAATTTAACATGTGCGCGGCGCATCAGGAGCACGCGACGCATCAGGAGCACGCGGCGCGTTGGGTGAGGCGCACGGTGCATAGAAGTTTATGCATGAACTTTGCCTAGAAACCACTCAAAACACCTCTTCTCATGCATCAAATCACAGGTAGGCTTACTTCACGACTTGTTCTTGGTTTTTGGATGGTTTATGTAAAGAAATTATGCTATATTTTCCATGAAAAACCAAGTGTAAAACCCCTCCTTGTTCATCAATTTGCTGTAAGGATTTAAATGCCAAATTTGCTGTAGGGTTTTCCAAAATAACTGTTGCCAAGGTTTTCCTATTTCCTTTGTTTCCCATCCCCTATTTTCACCAATATTTTTTCCCAATAATTCCTAATAAAACCCTACACTATCCTTCCTAAAAATCCTAATCCCACCCTTCTACTACAAACATATAATCCCTACCTCGTCCCAAAACCCTAAAATTTCAAGATTTCCCATGCCCCTTCCTGTCCCTAATTTCCTTGTTTTATTTCCATTGTTCCCATTTCCCTAATGTTTTCCCTCTCCTAACAATTTCCTTGTACATTTATGTCCCCTTGGTCACAACATTTTGAGAAAAAGAAAAAGGTCTACAGTCATTTTTGTACACAATTGTATATCAGTATATATATATATTCTAGCTACCTTGTTTTTAAAGAACATGTCAGAGACCGAGTCAATATATGAGCAGGAGTATGATAGTGACTCTACACCGGAGGTCAATGTGCCTAATGTGCCACGGAGGTATCACAAAGGTGGCAAAAGTGGACAGCATATTAGGGAGGAGCTTACTTCTTTGGCTCAATTGCAAGCTTGCCCACTTGCAATGGATTGTTTTCGGCACCAATCATGTTACCAATATTGTGAAATGATCTCACAAACTCAGCGTCATTGGGAACTAGTCCATCTATTTGTCCTTAACCTACAGGATGGTCATGTAAACCTTGCCGGAGTGGATTTCACCTTGTCACCCGACACTATTGCTCAGGTCACCGGGATACCAAATGTGGGGGTGGAATGGAGTAAACGCTAGATGCTGGACATGTATTACTATGAGCCATATATCAAGCCTAGATATATCAAACACTTGAGCGCAGCCTTTAC
Organism: Pinus taeda; assembly: GCA_000404065.3. Taxonomy (NCBI): domain Eukaryota; kingdom Viridiplantae; phylum Streptophyta; class Pinopsida; order Pinales; family Pinaceae; genus Pinus; species Pinus taeda. Next base: position 10,179 of record APFE031301291.1, read on the forward strand.
TTTCAGATTCCTGAAAGATGAGTTTGCACCGTTGATGAAACTCATCATTCGGTATTTCAACTGTGAGGGTAGATTCTCATGTTTCTATGCGTACCATGTTCGTTTGTTGATGCATTTCACATGGGTACGTATGATGAACATTCCGTTTTTCATCTGTCGAAACATAGAGAGGATGGTGCCTTTAGTACAGAGAAAGAGCCCGGCACATTAGCATAGGAGCATATATCACTATGCCTTGATCAAAATCATAGTGATGCATCAGTTGGCATAGCAGGGTATTTCTTAAGAGGATTTCATCTCCCGTTATTTCTTTTCCATGCTACAGCCTCCTCCAGAGATAGTTCATGATGAGGGAGGGCCTTCACAGTTGTTTGACATTCCTAAGACCGAGCATGTTGACGCTCCAGTATATGTGACATATCAGAAAGGCCACAGGGCCTTATTTGCATCCACACGACGAGTACTATCTCCACTCGGGGTGGAAGGGGTCTCATTAACATCATTAGCAGAGCGAGTATTATCTCCACATCATGTGGAAGGGGTCTCACCTCCATCTTCAGCACAAGTATAGATTCAGGATAGGGGCAAGAGACCCATGGTTGATGAGGGTACTTTAAGAGGTCCTGATATGGGTATCATTGATGTTGATGCTAGCTCGCCTAACTCGGAGCTCAAGGAGATCATCCCAGAGCAAATGGCTTAGAATGAGTCGCTGCAAAAGAAATTGCAGATGGTTAAATGGGTGATCAACTACTTTGAGCAGCGCAACAAAAACCTGGAAGATGAGCATGAACTTTATGAGCTGCGGAAGGTCTGGGAAGACAAGGAATTGGCCCGAAGGAGACCCGGTGATTTGACACCTATTGATCGGGAACCAATGCTCATCTGGGTGAACACTCATTTGGAGAAGTTGTTGGCGAAGGCAAACAAGGACAAAGACATGCTTCGCCACATGAAGAATCACTATTGGGCTCGCATGCATGTTTTCAAAGCAAGAATGAAGATCCTTAAGAGGCGTTTGAGCAAAGCGCAAAAACTACGCAAAAGGCCTGTTCTGCTTCGAGTTTTGGCCGAGGCTTCATTAGTTGAGCATGATACATGATGGAGGGTCTTCACTCCAAATTTGGGCAAATTTGGAGAAAATTTTGTCGTTTCAAAATTTTTGGCTTGCAAAACAGTTTTTTGGGCTCTACGCATAGCGCGCAACGCGTGACCCATAAGATGGGGACGTCCAAATCACAGCTGGCTTATATTTTTGGGTTTTTCATGATGAAATACACATGCTCAGCCATTTCCAAGGCATTTCATCAAGTTTTGGGCGACCAAAAGGCTCAAAAACATCACGAAAATCACCTGTCTACCACTTTTTGCACCAGCAGGAAGTACTTCTAGGAGAATGCACCTTTGGAGGGTCAAATGGACACCAAATTGGAAAATTCCACTTGGTTTAGAAAGTAGACATCTAGGGCCTTCCAATAAGCCAACCTGATCTCAATTTAGATGTCGGGAAGTGCCCCAAAAGTAGGTGGAAAGGCGCGCAGTGCACAGGGCTCAAGCGCGCGGTGCACAATGTTTGTTGGCACAGTTTTTGTCCTCAGCGCAACAAATCAAGCCAGTTTGACCAGTTTTGACTTGTGATGGTATTTTTCACCCTTCTTGATGTAATTATTGGAACTTTATGTTGTTTTGACACTTATTTACCTATTCTAGATGATTCATTCCTAAAATAGTAAAAATGTAATGAATGAATTGGTTTCCTAGCTTATAGAGGCAAGTTGTTTTGACTGCCTAGATTTTAATGCTTAGTTTAGAATTGATTGAAACAGCTCCTAGGATGATGAGCTCAACCCCTAGAGGCAAGGGAATGTGTTGGCTTGCCTATATTATGTATTTTCTTAGTCATTCTTAGGGTTGCACTCTTGGGAATAGCTTGTCACTATATTGTACATATCTTATCTGCATTTTGGCAAAGGAAAGACCAGGGTTTTGCAGCAATATTTGGGATTCATGGTTCTTTATGTGTTGATGGTGTGTTTCTCTCAGTACTTGTAGGTTTTTTATGTGTACCACTTTCTTTTTTTAATCTTCTGTAATTAAACAAATGAAGTGTTAAGGTAGAATCCATGAACTTGCTATGCTCTGCCTTTAAATTTGTTTAGTTTTCTATGTTTTCTTCAGTTTAAGGAGAATCCTTGAGACTTCCTTGCTCTCCTTAGCTCCTCACCAGTCTGATCTACCCATCTCACTTGCTTTAAGGCATCAAAAAAATCGCCTATCTTGCCCCAAGTAGACCTCTGCAAAAGATGTGCCTCATCCCCGCCCCCAAAATTGCCTTTCCCTTTAATTCAACAAAACCTCAAAAGCTCAATTTCACAGTCTTTGTACTTCATACCTAGCCTAAAATTAGTCATCAATTCAGTCATCTTGACCTCGTTGATTATCTTTTGCTGAGATTGACCAGGAGAGAGCCCTCTCTTGTCCTCGTAGGGCTAGCTATGAGGCTGAGCGTGGTTTGATGTAGCCTCGAGTTTTACCTTATTTTAGCCTAAGTTAGATTTGAGCGCTAACATAGTGGCGACCATGCTGGGGAAGAAATCTCAAATAATTTGCTTGTTGATGAGTTTGTTACACAACTCTTAGATGGAGTTTGAAGTCACGCCAGGTAGCTTTTGAAACACTCTTGCTATGCATAAGCGGAAGTAGATAAATGCTGCTTCAGTCGATCTCCGGTTAGATTGTGGAAACTTGATTTGAAAATCACCCCAGTACTTTTGTTCATTCTAGACCTTTGGATGGTTGAGTCTAGTAAACGATTGGCTGAATTATTTTAAGTCTTTTGATCTTCTGATAAGCACACTGGCTTCAAAAAGACATACAAGAGCTAATCTAGACCTGAATCCACCTCCTATTTACGAAAATCCAAATTTGATTCGAAAAATCCTCCGTCAAGAAAGCTCGGCGACTCCCTTGGTTAAATCTCATTCATGTCCTGCAATTTTTGAATACCTTGAAGAACTTGCTTTCGACGAAAAGTTTGAATTGTCATGGTTTAAGACAAAGTCTGAAAATGCTCTTGATTCTATTGTTCCAAATCCTGACTTTATTGCAGCTCTTGAATTTGAAAGGCATAATAAATTAATTGACAATTTTATCTTGAGGCACCTTCAGACCGACATCCAAGTTGCCAATCCTGTGCAACCTATAATTAATTATTCCGAATCTGCAGCCAATTCCCCTCGTTCATCCCACATCGCTTCTCCTTCGCATACACCTCTGCATCCTCCTCATACACCGACTACACCCACTCCACCAACAACACCTAGAGTAAATCCACCTAGAGCAATGGCTGCTTGTTTTGCACCTCTTGCTTTACCTCAGCAATTGCATGATATGCCCGCGGACTATCAGCATAAGATTCCTTTATTTGATGGCACTCCTCAAAGTGTGTCCACTCAGCAGCACATAGACAAAATGGCAAATTTTTGTGATTTATATGAGATTGATGAAGAGGATGTAACTATGAGATTGTTTGTGCAAACATTCAGAGGAGAGGTAAGAAAATGGTTCAGAGGCTTGGGAGCTAGAAGTATACCTACGTTGGCTGAACTTCAGAAATAGTTTCTAGATCGTTGGGAACTCAAAAAGGATCCGCTTTAGATTAATCCCGAGTACAATAATATCAAATGCAATCATGGTGAGTCTATCCAAGACTACATTATTAGGTTTAATAGAGTTTACAATGCTATTCCAGATGATTTAAGACCATCTAGAAAATTAGCTCTTCTCAAATTCCCGGATGGCCTTGATTCAGAGATGGCTTATTCATTACGAGATAGAGATCTGCCTACTTTAGAAGACATGCAAAAGATTGTTGTTAATGTTCAGGCAAATCTGAATGACAAGAGAGCACGGTGGAAGGCGGAGAAAAGAGTGACTATAAAGGAAGAATCTACATCAGAACCGCCTTGCCTTCGTGAGATGGAATTTTTTTTAAAAAGAATGAATCTTGACAAATCAGAACCGCAGATTCGTAATCCAAATTACCATGGCCAGCAACAACCTCAATTTAGAATTAAGCAGCGTGAACCAAAAGTACAAGAGCCGGCAACCCAGCAACCGATCAAGACTCCTCATTTGCAAAATTTTGTGAGTTAAGATTCGGATGAAGATGCTGATGTAGTAGGGGACCAAAATCACTTCTTTACTCCTGATGATCTACCCATTTACATCACTGAAGAAGAAGAGTATGGAGAAAGTTTAGGCGCCTACCAAGATGAAGATTTTGTCTTAGCTAATGATGCAGATTTAGATGATTACCAAAGAGGATATTTGAATGCCTTTTCCACTCAACAGAAGCAATATTCATTGAGAAACCGAGATGTGCCCATAAATCCAATTCAGAAAAGAAAATAAGCTACAGCACCAAAGACGGATTCACCGATACCACAGAAGAAAGGAAAGGAGACAATTGATCCCACAACTAGCAAGATATCAGTAGTAGAAAGGACAAATCAGGCATGTATAATCAAAGATAGGAGAGAAATTACGGTCAAAGAAGTCGAAAAAGCTTCAGCATTTAGTTTGGAAAATGAAATTTCCAAATTAAAGGTATCTATTCCTTTGACTGAAATCATGAAAAACAGCAGCTACCGAGGTCAAGTCTCTAAAATTTTGAATTTTGATCCCATGTTCGACATGGTCAACGTTGAAGAGGATCAGCCACAATTGATTTTTGGGCTAGCATTGGATGGTGAGTCCCCTGATAGCGATGTTCCTCCCTTTTATATCAGTTTGAGATTGCATGAATATGTTTTGCACAATGCTATGTTCGATTTGGGTGCTTCACACAATTTGATGCCAAAGGCGATCATGGAGATGCTGGGGTTGGACATTACAAGGAAATATCATGATTTGTATTCCCTTGATTCCAGCCGTGTGAGATGTATCAGGCTCATCAAAGATTTGGTTGTTAGCTTAGACCAAATCCCAGCGAAAAATGTCTTGATGGATGTGGTTTTGGCAAACATTCCTCCACGTTTTGGTATTCTACTTTCAAGATCTTGGGGGCCTAAGTTGGGGTACTCTACAGTTAGACTTTTCTTGTGCTACAATTCCAGTCTTCGATCAAATGTGAAAACTATATCGAGAGCAAAAGATGAAATACATGATAACTAGCAAAGAGAAGCCAATCAATGATCCTGTAAATTATGTACGTACAGATTTGGAGTCATTTGTTTTATTTGCTGATAGTTTTAATGACCTAGATAGTCAGTTAGTTCAAGCGGAAGATATACCAGAGATCACTGAAAATTTCAGAGAGGTTCTACAAAATGAAAGAGGAGAAAAGCAAGCTCTTATGGAGCAAACAACTGTAGATAAGGGGTAGCAAACAGAAAAAACAGGGCTAACACAATTTCAACACTTCGAAGAAGATGAAGATGGTCTTTGGACCATGGATTTTGATGGTGCAGTGGGTAGTGATGGTGCTGGTATTGGTGTGTGGATTCGAAGTCCCTTTTCCGCTCAAGACAAAGTTCCAAGCAAGGTGAGAGTGTGTTCCTATAAACTAGCATTTAATTGTTCAAATAATGAGGCGGAATATGAGGCTCTCATTGCTGGCCTAAAGATTCTTAGAAAGCTGAAAGCGAAGAAGATTGCGGTCTATGGTGATTCCGAGTTGGTAATAAAGCAAGTTAAGGGTGAGTTTCAGGCCAAGCATCCTCGTATGAAGGCATATCGAAATGCAGTCTTAGATATTCAGAGCCTATTAATTTTGAAAAAGTGTCAACAACCAAACATAAGAAAATGGGTTTTGGGTTAAGAAAAAATCAACAAGGAGTCTATATGAAGATATTTCTCCTCATTCGCAACTCATTCCACATTCCAAGAGAAGAGAGTATTGTTCTAAGGTGATTTTGTGAGTTTGTGAGCAACTTAGCCTGTTTCCAGGGCGTGTGGCACATCAAGTCAAGCGTGCGGCGCATCAGGAAACAATTTCCAGTGCAATTTAACATGCGCGCGGTGCATCAGGGTGAGGCACGCGGCGCATAGAAGTTTATGCCTAAACTTTGCCCAGAAACCACTCAAAACAACTCTTCTCATGCATCAAATCACAGGTAGGCTTACATCACAGATTTTTCTTGGTGGTTGGATGGTTTATGTAAAGAAATTATGCTATATTTTCCATGAAAAACCAAGTGTAAAACCCTTCCTTGTTCATCAATTTGCTATAAGGATTTAAATGCCAAATTTGTCGTAGGGTTTTCAAAAATAACTGTTGCCAAGGTTTTCCTATTTCCTTTGTTTCCCATCACCTATTTTCACTAATATTTTTTCCCAATAATTCTTGATAAAACCCTACACTATCCTTCGTCAAAATCCTAATCCCACCCTTCTACTATAAACATATAATCCCTACCTCATACCAAAACCCTAAAATTTCAAGATTTCCCATGTCCCTTCCTGTCCCTAATTTCCTTGTTCTATTTCCATTGTTCCCATTCCCCTAATGTTTTCCCTCTCCTAACAATTTCCTTGTACATTTATGTCCCCTTGGTCACAACATTTTGAGAAAAAGAAAAAGGTCTAAAGTCATTTTTGTACACAATTGTATATCAGCATATATATATTCTAGCTACCTTGTTTTTAAAGAACATGTCAGAGACCGAGTCAGTGTATGAGAAGGAGTATGATAGTGACTCTACACCGTAGGTCAATGTGCCTAATGTGCCACGGAGGTATCACAAAGGTGGCAAAAGTGGACAGCATGTTAGGGAGGAGCCTACTTCTCTGGCTCAATTGCAAGCTTGCCCACTTGCAATGGATTTTTTTTGGCGCCAATCATGTTACCAATATTGTGAAATGATCTCACAAACTCAGCATCATCGGGAACTGGTCCATCTATTTGTCCTTAACCTACAGGATGGTTATGTAAACCTTGCCAGAGTGGATTTCGCCTTGTCACCCGACACTATTGCTCAAGCCACCGGGATACCAAATGTGGGGGAGGAATGGAGTAAACGCCAGATGCTGGACAGGTATTACTATGAGCCATATATCAAGCCTGTATATATCAGACACTTGAGCGTGGCCTTTCCTTTCAGATTCCTGAAAGATGAGTTTGCACCGTTGATGAAACTCATCATTCTGTATTTCAGATGTGAGGGCAGATTCTCATGTCTCTATGCGTACCATGTTCGTTTGTTGATGAATTTCACATGAGTACATATGATGATCATTCCTTTTTTCATGTGTCGAAACATAGAGAGGATGGTGCCTTTAGTATAGAGGAAGAGCCCGGCACATCAGCATAGGAGCATATATCACTATGCCTTGTTCAAAATCATAGTGATGCATCAATTGGCATAGCAGGGTATTGCTTGGGAGGATTTCATCTCCCGTGATTTCTTTTCCGCACTACAGCCTCCTCCTGAGATAGTTCATGTGAGGGAGGGCCTTCAAAGTAGTTTGACATTCCTAAGACTGAGCATGTTGATGCTCCAGTATATGTGACATATCAGAAAGGCCACAGGGCCTTATTTTCATCTGCACGACGAGTACTATCTCCACCCGGGGTGGAAGGGGTATCGTTGACATCATTAGCAGAGCGAGTATTATCTCCACATCATGTGGAAGGGGTCTCGCCTCCATCTTCAGCACAGGTACAGATTCAAAATAGGGGCAAGAGGCCCATGGTTGATGAGGGTACTTCAGGAGGTCAGGATATGGGTATCATTGATGTTGATGCTAGCTCGCCTAACTCAGAGCTCAAGGAGATAATCCGAGAACAAAGGGCCGAGAATGAGTCACTGCAAAAGAAATTGTAGATGGCTAAATGGGTGATCAACTACTTGGAGCAGCACAACAAATAGTTGGAAGATGAGCATGAACTTTATGAGCTGCGTAAGATCCGGGAAGACCGAGAATTGGCCCGAAGGAGACCCAATGATTTGACACCTATTGATTGAGAATCAATGCTCATTCGGGTGAACAATCATTTGGAGAAGTTGTGGCGAAGGCAAACAGGGGCAAAGACATGCTTCGCCACATGAAGAATCACTATTGTGCTCGCATGCATATTTGCAAAGCGAGAATGAAGATCCTCAAGAGGCGTTTGAGCAAAGCGCAAAAACAACGCAAAAGGCCTGATCCGCTTCAAGTTTTTGCCGAGGCTTCATTAGTTGAGCATGATACATCATGGAGGGTCTTCACTCCAAATTTGAGCAAATTTGGACAAAATTTTGTCGTTTCAAAATTTTTGGCTTGCGAAAAAGTTTTTTTGGCTCTACGCGTAGAGCGCAGCGCACGACCCATAAGATGGGGAGGTCCAAGTCACAGATGGCTTATATTTTTGGATTTTTCATGATGAAATACACATGCTCAGCCATTTCCAAGACATTTCATCAAGTTTTGGGTGACCAAAAATGCTCAAAAACATCATGAAAATCACCTGTCTGCCACTTTTTGCATCAGTAGGAAGTACTTCTGGGAGAATGCACATTTGGAGGGTCAAATGGACACCAAATTAGAAAATTCCACTTGGGTTAGAAAGTAGACATGTAGGGACTTTTAACAAGCCAACCTGTGCTCAATTTGGATGCCGAGAAGTGCCCCAAAAGTAGGTGGAAAGGCGCGAAGTGCACAGGGCTCAAGCACGCGGCACACAGGGTTTTTTGGCACAGTTTTTGTCCTCAGCTCAGGAAATGAAGCCAGTTTGACCAGTTTTGACTTGTGATGGGATTTTTTACCCTTATTGATGTAATTATTGGAACTTTATGTTGTTTTGACACTTATTTACCTATTCTAGATGAGTCATTCATAAAATAGCAAAAATGTAATGAATGAATTGGTTTCCTAGCTTATAGAGGCAAGTTGTTTTGACTGCCTAGATTGTAGTGCTTAGTTTAGAATTGGTTGAAACAGCTCCGAGGATGATGAGATCGACCCCTAGAGGCAAGGGAATGTGTTGGCTTGCCTATATTATGTATTTTCTTAGTCATTTTC
>APFE031301295.1:6585-50236 GCA_000404065.3 Pinus taeda
TGCAGTTAAAAAACCATTTTAACTGCTAAAAATCAAGATTTAACCTCATTTCTTCCGCCGGATTCCGTCACCGGAATCTCCAAAAAGTTGCATTATAGACAACTCCGCAAAGCAGTAGTCTATATGATTTGTATAATACCATGGGCCAATACCATGAATTATCAGTACCACATGCCCGAAAACCAGAATTTATTTCACAATCAAAATATCTTATATTAATTTAATTTGATAACATTTTTTCAATCGAATCTAAAAGGAAAAATGTTATAAGTAGTTTTGAGATATATCTAAACCCTCTATTCTCACGACAACTGAAAATATTTCTATAGAAATTAATTCGATGTTTTAATAAAATTAAAAATGAGAATACTTTTATGTATAATGATGCGAACTTTATATAATATAAATGATGTTATGAAGAAACAACATAGATCCATCCTAATTTCTATATAAATTAAATCAAGGTTTTAATAAAATTAAAAATGAGAATATTTTTATGTATAATGATGTGAACTTTATATAATATAAATGATGTTATGAAGAAACAACATAGATCCATCCAAACTAAGGATCCAAGCGATGAGAGCAAGCAAGTGACTAAAAATAATAGAGGAAAGATAGAGCATGATTTATTTAAGTTTTTCATTATTTTATTTTCTTTGACATGATTTATCCAAAATATAGGTTTAATATTTTACAACCAATTCAACCTTTTTAATTTAGATGGGGGGGGGGAGAGCGAGGAAATAACAAAGGCATATAGAGATAAACGTGGAGAGAAAGAGGGAGTGGCAAGGGAGAGATTGAGAGAAAGTGAGGCAAAGAGGAGAGGAGGGCAGAGAAGAGGAGAGGAAGGAGATAGGGACAACGTTAAAAAATGTAATTAGGTTCGTTATTCATAATGACTCATGTGCTCTTGATATTTTATGTTTGATGTAAAAGGAAAAAGGAGAAAAATAGCTATTATTTTATCAGCACAGGTTTCATGCTCAAGTTAATTAGGTCAAGCATGTTCTTCATGCTTTTAGGTCTTTTCAAGTCAAAATATTGTTTTCATAAATAAAGAGAGTCGTTTCTATGCATATAATATCCGAGTGGCCATTTTGCATCAAAAGAGAAGATTTACTTTTGTGTTTAAAGTGTCAAAAGAGTCCTCCAAGACCAAGTCAGCCTATCCTGAAGAACTCATACTAGGAAGGCCTATTCGACCACATGGAAATTTATATATAGAAGTGAAATTCTTCTTCATTTAACACCTTCAATTACTTAGTTCGATCTGCAATAGAAACAATAAGAAAGGAAGTGTGAAGAGAAGAAGAATCCTTAGCGAAGGAAGGAAGACCTAATTCTTAACTATTTCTGCTCACACGTACAAAAAAGAAAACAGTTTTTGACATATTGTAGGGCTAAAAGATGCAGACTGAGTTTCAAATCTACATTTGAGGTCCCAAAATATGATTTGACCAACAAAATAGAAGTTTGAGTTTCATTGACTTTGTTGACTTAAGCTGATATGAAGAATTATTTCTTGGAAGGATGACTTAGTGCTTGGATCGAATCTTTGTCTTGGTCTAAAGGTCTTGAAGCTCTCATTTTGTCTTGGTTCTATAAGAAGAAGAGCATTTTAATTTGGTTTTCCCCTAGGAGAGGGGTTTTCCCTAGCTGAGATCCTACATACTATGTTCTATTGTTGTTGTGATATTGATGTTCTTTACGATTTGAAAGTTTCTTGATAAAAATAAGACATAAGAAGACAATATAATTAAAAATTATCACAAGTTATTATGAAAGTAAGAAAATATTTTATGCCTTTTGATTTTCTAACGGAGAGAAGGGGAAGAGAGAGAGAGGGAGAGACAAAAACGAGGGGAGAGCGAGAAGGAGAGAGGGATTGAGATAATGAAAGAGATGGAGGGAAGAGGGAGAGAGAAAGTGATGGGGGGGGAGAGATAGAGAGGTGTGGGAGAGAAAGGGAGGGAGAGGAAGGAAGAGAAGACTCAAAAGAGAGAAGGGGAGAGAGATGGAGTTTGAGGGGGAGAGAGAGGGAGGGAAAAAGAACGACGTAGAGGGAGAAAGGTGGAGAGAGAGAGAGAGAGTGACAAGGGAAAGATGGAAAGAGAGTGAGGGAGAGAGGAGGAATGGGAGAGAGAAGGAGAGATAAAGAACCGTATATGTAGTTTGTATTATAAAAATAACTTGCATTTTTGTTTGAGATGATAATGTTAATGACAATTTTGTCTAGATAGAAATAAACTATTAGAGGTGAGAAAAAATATGTAACATAAGAGAAAGAAAAGTACTATATGAAGACAGATGATTTAAAAAAAAAAAAAGTAACAGAGGGAGGTGTGACACATGAACATATTTGACACGAGATATGACCTAAGAAACCTTGTTGAGAGGAAAACCTAGTTGGAAGGTGAGTCTCCCCTATTCTCTTTCCCTAATAACAAAATGGTTGTGAGTACAAAGTCTTATGGCTTGTGGTCGATGGGCTACTATAGTGCACAAATCATCTCCATGTTCTCTATCTCCTATGCCTCTTGGCTAATTTTGTGCATACATGGAACAAATGCACTCTAAATAATGGAACCCCTTTTCTTTCGAGTCGCCCGGTTATACTACAACCCGATAGCCTATTAGTGGCTAGGTTTGACTACCTCATCCGTTGAAGAGAGTTACAATTTATACTTTTCTAGGATCTAGTTCATTGTAATAATGTGGCTAGTCCATTTTTCATGAATAAGCGGGTATTACATAGGATGCTCTCAAATTATCATGGTGAAAATAGGAATGTCGAATTCTGATTGACATAATTTTCACATACGAACTCTGATTGACGAAAGTCATTCATAGTTAGAAAGGTATTTTTGTGTAGAATAGGAAAATGTTTTAGACCCCAATTTGACAAACTGGGTCCTATGAGTAAAAAGGGTCTCGTGAGTTAATTCTTCTAATTTTTTCATCCTGAAAGCATCGAGATGGATGAAAAAATTATAGTGATCAAATCCATATCATAAATTACTGTTATTAGAATCCCTTTCCTTTGAAATGTGATATCTCCTTTTTCTTAGTAGACCTTGGCTTGCATTGTTTTGTGTTGTGACTAAATTGCTAATGACACAAATTTTATTTTCTCATAACTTTATCCTTCCTTTTCTGGCTGTAAAATTCAATTTGATTCTATTATAAGGAGGGTAAGAATTAGAGTTGTTTGTTCTCCTTTTCATTTGCTCCCAAAAGGTAGGTTACATACATCAACAAACCTAAAATTTGGTGGTGGTGACATCTATATTCATACTTCCTAGTTTCCAATCATGAAACTCCTTGGCTCTATTATCAATGTATCTTCCACGTAAATATTTTTTCTCAAATATATCCTTAAGATGTTTCCATGTTGTTTCATTTTTATTAGTTACATTAGAAATTTTGGTATTCTCCCACCAAATATTGGATTCACCATTTAATTGGTATGTAGTAAACCTGGCTTTTGGATTGTTATAATATTGATAAAGATAAAAATATTTTCCTATGTTACTCAACCATGCGGTTTTTTCTTTTTAGAATCTCTTTCAAAAATCGATGGCATAAATTTCTTAAATTTGCCTTATATCCCTTATATTTCTTCTACATTGTTCTTTTTTTTCAAAGTGTTTGTTGATTTTGTTCACTATTGTCTAATGGTTTAGTGGTCACATTTATTATGTCAGTTTAATTTGATAATTCATTTCCTAGATTCGGTGGACGATTTATTTTTAAATATTCCTTTCGTTCCTTTGGAATCCTTTCCTTAATATTATAGTTCTACCCATTATTTCTCATTGTTTTTTTAACATTATACCTTTTTAACATTGTTGAATTCATCCTCTATTTCTCTTCTTACATTTTATATTACTCTATGTACATCCTCAATAGTTGTTCGTTATCTACTCTGTGCTTATCTATTTCTGGTTTGCATCCTTTTGATAGTTTCTTAAAGGAATTACTACATATCTTGGATATATTGATTCCTAGTGATTAGTATTTCAATAGATACCCCTTTTCATGATTCTTTACCTCGATGATGTTCACTCCCTTCACAGCTTCACTACAAAGCCTCTCTTTCTCCCTCCTCAACCATTTAACATGTAAGAGTTGTAATAAAACTTATTAGTTATTATATTTTTATTTTATGCCCATGTAGATCCAAGTGTTGTAAACCAGTTGTTTGATACCATTTATGATACCTCTCTTAATAACTCCTAATTTTGTTTTTTGTTTTTTGTTTTTTGTTTTTTGTTTTTTGTTTTGTTTTGTTTTGTTTTTATCTAAGTTTATTATTGACTATAGGTTGACTTTTGTTACCTTATAAATTTTGATAAAAAAATTCACTCTACCATGTTATTTGGTGACTCATTGAGACGCAATGGGGAAGATTATATGTTAACCCCACCCTCATATGGTTTTCCCCTTCCCTCAATTGATTTCAACAAGGTTTTATGTTATACCAGGGGGATATGTGTTTGGCATAGTGTCTCGCATGACACTTGGGTTTAATTTATGCTTACTTATTACTATGTTCATGTGCTCAAATGGTATTTCAACTCTTAAATAATTGACTAATCTTGATTCCCCTTCTTGTCCCAAATGCAATGCTTTCTATGGGCTTAATAGAAACCTTTTCTATCATTTTGAACAAACGTGATCTGAAGCCTAGAAATAGGTAGTTGAAACATGGAAAATTCATTGGCTTCCTTAGTAAGAAGATTTTGAAATTAGGTGTTGAACATATCCTTTCAGAGTTATGGTTCTAGAGTTTTCATTAATATTGTCCCAAAAAAAAAAATTTGACTCTGTGAATTACTTTCCTTCATTCCGTTACTAATTTCCTACAATCATTTTCCTTCTTTTATTTTTAGCTTTACCCCTTCCCTCTTATGTATCCCAAATCTCAGATTGCACTCAACTGATACTACTCACATCAAGTTTTATTCTTTGTATGAAATGTAAAATTGGATTAACATTGTCTTTCCTGCACTATGTAGAAGGAATGGGAAACAAGGTAGGTAATAACTACTTTTGTTTGCTATCTATTTTTGTTTTTCACTTTCTTTTCATTCTTCTAAGACACTAAATTCTTCTTGGCATGGTTTGGGTAGGAGGTTTGTTATTTGGAGGTGAGTTTTTGATAATGTTAAGATAGAAAATAAGGAAGGGATGTATGTCATCCCATCGACATACTTCCCAAATAATTTTCCTCAGTATGATGATGAGATGATGATAACTTCCTTCCCTTGCTTTGGTTTTGAACCATCTCCTTGCATGGCTTCTATTTTCACTTACTGTGAATGTACTCATCTTCAACTATCTCTAGTTTATATGGTTATTGGGTCTCCGTAAGACATTTTTTGTTTGTAATGAAATACCTCGAAAAGGGTTAACACACTAGGACCTCGTTCTTCATACTTATAATATTATTTATCCGTTCCCTTGGAGAAATGGAAAGACATCATTTATTTTAATATTATTTTATGGTTATTCACTAATGGGTTCTTTTGTGATTCCATTTAGCAATGGAGAGGGTAAGGGTATCATACCATAGCCCTATCATTCTTCCATTATATAATATTGATTCTGTTTACAGTGCTCTAAACGTGTATAAATTCCAATATAAAATGTATGCATTGTTTATTATTATCCACACTTTTGAGCTTGGGATCTTATTTGAGTTTCGGCCCCTCCCCCGCCCCCGCTAGATATTGATAATAACAATCAATTTAGGGTTGTATTTAAGGATCCGTGGCCATGTTTTTCTCAAATTAGGAATATGGTTTTACTTTTCCATTGTGGCTAAAACTCTAGGAATGCATAAAAATTGTTTTTTTTTTTTTTTTTTGCTTTTGGAGTGAATAGTTACATACTAGGTTTATCCTTTGTAGCTTCTTTTCTTAGTTATCGACACAACATACCTCATAGGGCATGCCACCTTTCCTAAGAATTTCATGCTTCTAGCTTGTAACTTGCCCTTTACTTGGTGTGCTCAAGGATTTATTTTGATTCTTGGAGTTTGCATGGTCTAAATACGTTCTTGTAGGAAACATCATAGGTTTTACATTTATCCTTAGCTTCCATTCATAAATTTTATTACAATTATTTCCCTTGTTTTATGATATTCAATAAACAACATTGAGTTTATCCCGATGTTGTAGTTTTGGCATATACTCTTCTCAATACGTCTGTCACTTATATCTATAATTTAATCGAATACCTCACATTTACGTTAAGTCAAGGAAGACGTTCAGTTCTTCCATATGTAATACTCTAGGCCTAGCATATTCTTTCCAGACAAGCAATGATGGAATATTTAGAGGTTTATCGACATTCAAGTGGTTTTCCTTTGGGCTTGTCTAGGTATTTCCTAATATGCAAGACATAAATCTAATTTCTTTCAACAGTGTATATTTTTTTAACCCTTCCCATCAACCATTCAAATGCCCATCAATCTAGTGAACAACCATTTAGCTTTAAAAGTTATCCATATTTCTATTAACCTTGAAAACATGTAGACACTGAGATTGATATGACATTGTTGGGTGGGATAATAACCTTCTCTTAAAGGTTATAATGATTGGTAGTAAAGCCTACAAGATATTCATTTCTATCAATTTGCTTAAAAAGGCACTACGATCCTAAGCAACCTTATTTTATGAACTTGTGCATGATTTAATATACCTTACATGTAACATCAGTAGTAATGAATTCAAATCATTACTTGAACACATGCATTAAGGACTGGATGAACCAACAACCATATGGATGATACAAATTTATGGGGGATGTTCCACCTGTCTGTAGTAGATCGATAAGACAAGTCTCTTTACCAACACACCCCTAAGCCTTGCGCTGTGATTTTATAGAGATGAGTTCCTCAAGCCTATTTTAGCTCTGTGGATTTTCACTTTCAAGTAGTAGATGGTGGTATTCACAGATCAAGCTCAACCTTTCACTTATTCTCTCACAACATGAGACTCCTCTCTCTTCCTCGGGTACTTATAAATTCATACCTTTCACTTATTCTCTCACAACATGAGACTCCTCTCTCTTCCTCGGGTACTTATAAATTCATTGTTGATCCTTCGTAGCCTCATAACATGTGGACTTGTTCCACCATGAGGCCATATCCCCTTTGTGCTACATGCCCCCTTAAGATATGTTGTTTATCGCCCTTCCAAACTTATTTTTAGAGAATAAAAATTCATCGACTCTGCATTTGTCATTCATAGCTTGTCATCAATCAAGCAGAGCCACCTCATATAAAATCAAAATCCATACTCACAAACATCGCCCATCAAATTGTATCTATTTAATTATTATTAATAAAATAAAATTGTCTACAATATTTATTACAATATTATTTTTGAAATTTAAAGTTTTGAGACCTTTCAACCATAATTAAAATAAACATATCTTCAGAAACCAAAAGTTAAATAAACTTGTGATAATAATGGATAGCATGCTATTTTTGTTATGTCATCTCAAACACTTGTAATACCGAATCAAATTTTAGCTAGATAGTTTTTGTTGAATAGCTCATTGAAAAACTTCATTACTTGAAATTACTTTCCTCACATATGATAACAAAATAAGAAAAATATAAAACATATAAAATCCTTAGCAACATATATTAATCCAATATAATTTAACTAATCTTTACTTACCATTTGAGCCTGAGCTAATGCCATAGGGTGAATTGAAAGCCGTGCACCTTGCGAAAATAAGGTGTCATGAATAATCAAATAAGTGTATTTCTGAAACACTAGTCTACCGATATGGAAATATTTGTCTGCAAAAATCAAGCAATGTCAAATGACATGTATGGGATGGTAGTCAATCTCACCAATTTGTTGTAGTGATTAAGAAACACCATTCAATTACCTTGTCTCATTTGAGTCATCCTGTTGTGACTTTGTTACATGGATGGATACCCATGTTTCTGATACTTGCCATGTAGAAAGTGAACCCACACACTATGTTCACCATTAGTGAGTCAGGAAAAGGGGTCTAAAATGTATCATGGAGGTTGTGAGCTATAACAAAGATGTCCACATGTCATATGATGTGAGGGATCGAGGTTAATATGAGTTATATATATGATTAACATTAAACATGTCTCGAATTTTAGAAGAGCTAGGTGGAAATGATGAAATGTCTTAATAATCCCCCAACACATTATTTTGTTCTCAAGTGGAAGCCATACCACATTGCGATGGGATATTATAGAGACTAAAAAGCTCTTTAAATTTTGTGGAACCCATAGTGAAATCTCATCCTATTTTAGATAGACAGAAATATTGTTTTCCAAAATTAAAAGAGAATGAATCTTCATCCAAGAATGTCTCTATACCATTTTACTTCTGGAAACCATTTAGAAACATTTAGAGAGGAAAACTGACTCTATATGAAGTCAGAACTTCCGAGTGCTTGTTTAAGAGGAAAGTTCACTTCACCTTAGTAATGATAACATGTTATTACTAGATTAAATATAAGCCAAAAGAAAATTAATGTGTAAATTTGAAGGTGCACTAGAATTTATATCTCTAATTACATTATATCTTTTGTACATTTTCTAATTTTATCATTATGATAATATGATTTTAAGTCATTTTATTAGTTATTGGAGACTTTCGCAGTTGATCTGTCCAAGGTTTCCAACGTTTCCCATGGTGACTCTATGGTCCCTAATGATGGATGGAGTCACCATCCAAAACATGGTGACTCTGTGGTCCCTGATGATGGATGGAGTCACCATCCAAAACATTGTGACTCTGTGGACCCTGATGATGGATGGAGTCACCATCCAAAAACTGGTGACTCTGTGGTCCGTGATGATGGATGGAGTCACCATCCAAAATGTTATCACTCATATTACACATTATTATTCTGTTTTCTATTTCCTTTTATTACTATTATTATTATATCTAACACGTTAATACTATTAATCACCTAGTTATTCTACTCATTTATTATTTTATATTAATTCTCTAATTTTATTATGAGTACTCCTATCATCTCTATTCTATTTATATATTAGTCATTACAATTATACAATTAATTATTAATCTTACTATTAAAATCAATTATTATTCTTTTTTTTTAAAGTTAATTTCTCATAATCTTTTCCTTTGATTCCTAGGATTTCTATACCCCACCTTTCCCACCTCTTATCTTGCAACACATATGTGTATGGACCTTACCACTCTTATGCTCTTAAACATTTGGCCTTAAAGCTAGATCTCCTTTTAGATTTGAAAAATCAAACGAAAGTGATCTATAAATCTCCAAAATTAGGTTCTACAAAATTTAATGAAAAAAATCTCAAAACATTATGATTTAAATTTTAAAAGATTAAAGAAAAACATTAATTTTAGTAATAACTTATTTTTCTCACCTTTATTTAGTAAAGTGAACAGCAATATGGTATGCCAAAGTAATATTCATTTTTAAAGAAAAACCATCATTTATATTTACGGAGAGAATAGCACAGACTATACCTCTAACAATCCATGTGACTTTTCTACATTTTATTTTTATGTCAAGTAACTACAAGTTAAATTGTTTATAAAAGAAAGTTTGAGGAGTAATAATTGAAATAATAATATATTTGTTAATTGTTAAAGATATAACTTGTATTTTTTTTTTCCAATTATTTAAATTAAGTTAATTGATAATAATTTTTTGCAAAATATAAATATAAATGATTATCTAATTTTTATAATAAAATATAATGTTATAAAAATAAATAATAAATAAAATATAATAATATATATAACAAGTTTATGCTCTATTTTTTTGGGTTAATTTCAAGAATAAAAAAGATCTCAATGTAAAGATAAAGATGAAAGAAAATCTAAATGTATATTTAAATTTCATATTTGATAACCAGAAAAACAAAACCAACAAAGCCCCCAATCCAATTTAATGTAAAAGGGCATTGTCTAAGCGATTTTCCAACTCCCTCATTCCCATTCCATTCCGGTTTAACCTAAATTGTCAACTTATGGGTGTTATTTTGCTAAGAGGCAGCTTTGCAAGTTAGATCACAATAGTTAATTTTTTCTAATGTTTATTTTAATAAATTAATTTTCAAATATAGTATTTTTTGAATTTTTAAATATTTTTGAATTATTTATGTAATTGCAATTTATTTTGTTAAAAGGTGGCTCTACAAGTTAAAGTATATGTGCCTGTAAGGTGTAGTGTAAGTATGTAATAATTTTAAATGTTGGTTTTATTACAATATAATAAAATAAAAGTGATATTAGAAATGAGTTTAAACATTTAAATATTGTCTCAATTAATAATAAAAAGTTAAAATGATAAGTTTGAACATTAAAATGTTTGCTCAATTAATAATAAAAGGTTAAATTAATAAAAATAATAAAATTCAATTTGTTATAGATAATTTATAGCGTGTGACGAACATGTACTACAAAAGTAGTTGACACTTGCTATAGTTTCATATCACAAAACCATCTCACATCAACAGTTTAAAAAAAGTGAGACACATAAATGTGCAGATAAAGAGCTCAAAATTATCATTCCAAAAAATCCCCACTAAATTTTAACCAAATCAAAGAAAAATAATGTTGAAAAAAAGGAAAAGTACCTTACAATTAATTTAACTTGTGAATATGATTAGTTACAATTCCATGGGCCAAAACCATGACTTATAAATACCCCATTCCCAAAAACCATAAATTATTTCACAACCAGAATATTTTATAGCAATATGACAAAAAATTTAACCATGGAGATTGACCCCCATATTACAGTTGATATTATTAACTTATAAGTACGCCTTTGTTACAATATCGTGGGCCAATACCATGACTTACCAATACAACATACCGTGAAAGACATGAATTATTTCACAATAATTTTTTTTATTAAAACGAGAAAGGTTTCTTAACCAGGGAAATTCACCCCCACTTTACTAGATATATTATTAACTTGTAAATAATATTTCTGATAATACCATGGGCTAATACCATGGCTTATCACGAGATCCTTAACCATAGATATTCACCCACAATTTTCCATTCATATTATGAACATGTGAATAGATTTTGTTACAATACCATGGGCCAATACCATGGCTTTTCAATACTACATGCCAAAAAATCATAACTTATTTCGCATTCAAATTTTTTTCTAACAATATGACAAGATTCTTAACTATGAATATTTGCCCCCACTTGAAAATGGATATTATTAATTTTCAAATATGATTTGTATAATACCTTGGGCCAATACCAAGAATTATGAGTACCACATGCCCAAAAACCATAAGTTATTTCACATCAAAATATCTTATATTAATTTAATTTGATAACATTTTTTCAATCGAATCTAAAAGAAAAAATGTTATAAGTAGTTTTGAGATATATCTAAACCCTCTATTCCCACGAAGACTAAAAATATTTCTATAGAAATTAAATCGAGGTTTTAATAAAATTAAAAATTAGAATACTTTTATGTATAATGATGTGAACTTTATATAATATAAATGATGTTATGAAGAAACAACATAGATCCATCCTAATTTCTATAGAAATTAAATGAAGGTTTTAATAAAATTAAAAATGAGAATACTTTTATGTATAATGATGTGAACTTTATATAATATAAATGATGTTATGAAGAAACAACATGGATCCATCCAAACTAAGGATCCAAGCGATGAGAGCAAGCAAAGTGACTAACAATAATAGAGGAAAGATGGAGCATGATTTGTTTAAGTTTTTCATTATTTTATTTTCTTTGACATGATTTATCCAAAATATAGGTTTAATATTTTACAACCAATTCAACCTTTTTAATTTAGATACTTCCTTAAACAAAATAAAACCTGATCAAATTTAAGAGAGATAAGAAGGGGATAGTAATTTAAGAGAGGTAAGAAGGGGATAGTAACAAAGTTGGATGGCAGAGAGAGAAGGGGAGGGGGGCGGGGAGAGCAAGGAAATAACAAAGGCATAGAGAGATAAACATGGAGAGAAAGAGGGAGTGGCAAGGGAGAGATTGAGAGAAAGTGAGGCAGAGAGGAGAGGAGGGCAAAGAGGAGAGGAGGGCAGAGAAGAGGAGAGGAAGGAGATAGGGAGAGCATTGAAAAATGTAATTAGGTTCCTTCTTCATAATGACTCATGTACTCTTGATATTTTATATTTGATGTAAAAAGAAAAAGGAGAAAAATAGCTATTATTTTATAAGCACGGGTTCCATGCTCAAGTTAATTAGGTCAAGCATGTTCTTCATGCTTTTAGGTCTTTTCAAGTCAAAATATTATTTTTCATAAATTAAGAGAGTCGTTGTTATGCATATAATATCCGAGTGGCCATTTTGCATCAAAAGAGAAGATCTACTTTTGTGTTTAAAGTGTCAAAAGAGTCCTCCAAGACCAAGTCGGCATATCGTGAAGAACTCATACTAGGAAGGCCTATTCGACCACATGTAAATTTATATATAGAATTGAAATTCTTCTTCATTTAACACCTTCAATTACTTAGTTCGATCTGCAATAGAAACAATAAGAAAAGAAATGTGAAGAGAAGAAGAATCCTTAGCGAAGGAAGGAAGACCTAATTCTTAACTATTTCTGCTCACACATGCAAAAAGGAAAAGAGTTTTTGACCTATTGTAGGGCTAAAAGATGCAGACTGAGTTGCAAACCTACAGTTGAGGTCCCAAAATATGATTTGACCAACAAAATAGAAGTTTGAGTTTCATTGACTTTGTTGACTTAAGCTGATATGAAGAATTATTTCTTGGAAGGGTGACTTAGTGCTTGGATCAAATATTTGTCTTGGTCTAAAGTTCTTGAAGCTCTCATTTTGTCTCGGTTCTATAAGAAGAAGAGCATTTTAATTTGGTTTTCCCCTAGGAGAGGGGTTTTCCCTAGCTGAGATCCTACATACTATGTTCTATTGTTGTTGCGATCTTCATGTTCTTTACGGTTTGATAGTTGCTTGATGAAAATAAGACATAAGAAGACAATATAATTAAAAATTATCACAAGTTGTTACCAAAGTAAGAAAATATTTTATGCCTTTTGATTTTCTAACGGAGTGAAGGGGAAGAGAGAGAGAGGGAGACACAAAAAACGAGGGGAGAGCGAGAAGGAGAGAGGGATTGAGATAATGAAAGAGCTGGAGGGAAGAGGGAGAGAGCAAGTGATGGGGGGGAGAGATAGAGGGGTGTGGGAGAGAAAGGGAGGGAGAGGAAGGAAGAGAAGACTCAAAATAGAGAAGGGGAGAGAGATGGAGTTTGAGGGGGAGAGAGAGAGAGGGAAAAAGAACGACGTAGAGGGAGAAAGGTGGATAGAGAGAGGGACTGACAAGGGAAAGATGGAAAGAGAGTGAGGGAGAGAGGAGGAAAGGGAGAGAGAAGGAGAGATAAAGAACCGTATATGTAGTTTGTAATATAAAAATAACTTGCATTTTTGTTTGAGATGATAATGTTAATGACAATTTTGTCTAGATAGAAATAAACTATCGAGACAGATGATTTACAAAAGAAAAATAGTAACAAGGGAGGTGTGACACATGAACATATTTGACACGAGATAAGACCTAAGAAACCTTGTTGAGATGAAAACCTAGTTGGAAGGTGAGTCTCCCCTATTCTCTTTCCCTAATAACAAAATGGTTGTGAGTACAAAGAATTATGGCTTGTGGTCGATGGGCTACTATGGTGCACAAATCATATCCGTGTTCTCTATCTCCTATGCCTCTTGGCTAATTTTGTGCATCCATGGAACAAATTCACTCTAAATAATGGAACCCCTTTTCTTTCGAGTCCCCCGGTTATACTACAATCCGATAGCCTATTAGTGGCTAGGTTTGACTACCTCATCAATTAACGAGAGTTACAATATGTACATTTCTAGGATCTAGTTCACTGTAATAATGTGGCTAGTCCATTTTTCATAAATAAGGGGGGATTACATAGGATGCTATCAAATTATCGTGGTGAAAATAGGAATGTTGAATTTTGAGTGACATAATTTTCACATACGAACTCTGATTGACGAAAGTCATTCATAGTTAGAAAGGTATTTGTGTGTACAATAGGAAAACAATGTATGATGCTGAGGAAACAAAGATTTTACCTTAAAATAATTTCATTTAATGCCTCAAAATTGTTGGATAATGTTTTAGACCCCAATTTGACAAATTGGGTCCTACGAGTAAAAAGGGTCTCGTGAGTTAATTCTTCTAATTTTTTCATTCTGAAAGCATTGAGATGGAGAAAAAAATTATAGTGATACAATCCATATTATAAATTACGGGAATTAGAATCCCTTTCCTTTGAAATGTGATATCTCCTTTTTCTTAGTAGACCTTGGCTTGCATTGTTTTGTCTTGTGACTAAATTGCCAATGACACAAATTTTATTTTCTCATAACTTTATCCATCGTTTTTTGGTTGTAAAATTCAATTTGGTTCTATTATAAGAAGGGTAAGAATTAGAGTTATTTGTTATCCTTTTCGTTTGCTCCCAAAAGGTAGGGTACATACATCAACAACCTTAAAAATTTGGTGCTGGTGACAT
Organism: Pinus taeda; assembly: GCA_000404065.3. NCBI lineage: Eukaryota > Viridiplantae > Streptophyta > Pinopsida > Pinales > Pinaceae > Pinus > Pinus taeda. The sequence continues at coordinate 21,175 of APFE031301295.1, forward strand.
CTATATTCATACTTCCTAGTTTCAAATCATGAAACTCCTTGGCTCTATTATCTATGTATCTTTCACGTAAATATTTTTTCCCAAATATCTCCTTAAGATGTTTCCATGTTGTTGAATTTTTATTAATTACATTAGAAATTTTGGTATTCTCCCACCAAATATTGGATTCACCATTTAATTGGTATGTAGTAAACCTAGCTTTTGGATTGTTATAATATTGATAAAGATAAAAATATTTTCCTGTCTTACTCAACCATGCGTTTTTTTCTTTTTAGAATCTCTTTCAAAAATCGATGGCATAAATTTCTTAAATTCCCCTTATATCCCTTATATTTCTTCTACATTGTTCTTTTTTCTCAAAGGGTTTGTTCATTTTGTTCACTATTGTCTAATGATTTAGTGGTCACATTTATTATGTCAGTTTAATTTGATAATTCATTTCCTAGATTAGGTGGACCATTTATTTTTAAATCTTCCTTTGGTTCCTTTGGAATCCTTTCCTTAATATTATAGTTCTACCCATTATTTCTCATTGCTTTTTTTATCATTATACCTTTTTAGCATTGTTGAATTCATCCTCTACTGCTCTTCTTACATTTTATATTACTCTAGCTACATCCTCAATAGCTGTTCGTTATTTGTTCTATGCTTATCTATTTCTGGTTTGCATCCTTTTGATGGTTTCTTAAAGGAATTACTACCTATCTTGGATATCTTTATTCCTAGAGATTAGTATTTCAATAGATATCCCTTTTCATGATTCTTTACCTCGATTATGTTCACTCCCTTCACGGCTTCACTACAAAGCCTCTCTTTCTCCCTCCTCAACCATTTAACATGTAAGAGCTGTAATAAAACTTATTAGTTATTATATTTTAATTTTATGCCCATGTAGATCCAAGTGTTGTAAACCAGTTGTTTGATACCATTTATGATACCTCTCTTAATAACTCCTAATTTTTATTTTTTTTTGGTTTTAACACAAGATATAACTTAGTTTATGAGTTGTCCTCATCTAAGTTTATTATTGGCTATAGGTTGACTTTTGTTACCTTATACATTTTGATAAAAAAAATTCACTATACCATGTTATTTGGTGACTCATTGAGACGCAATGGGGAAGATTATATGTTAACCCCACCCTCATATGGTTTTCCCCTTCCCTCAATTGATTTCAACAAGGTTTTATGTTATACCAGGGGGATATGTGTTCGGCGTAGTGTCTCCCATGACACTTGGGTTTAATTTATGCTTAGTTATCACTATGTTCATGTGCTCAAATGGTATTTCTGCTCTTAAATAATTGACTAATGTTGATTCCCCTTGTCCCAAATGCAATGTGTTCTATGGGCTTAATAGAAACCTTTTCTATCATTTTGAAAAAAGGTGATCTGAAGCTTACAAGTAGGTAGTTGAAACGTGGAAAATGCATTGGCTTCCTTAGTAAGAACATTTTGAAATTAGGTTTTGAACATATCCTTTCAGAGTTATGGCTCTAAAGTATTCATTACTATTGTCCCAATCTTTTTTTTTACTCTGAGAATTATTTTCCTTCATTCCGTTACTAATTTCCTACAATCCATTTCCTTCATTTTATTTTTAGCTTTCCCCCTTCCCTCTTATGATCCCAAATCTCAGATTGCACTCAACCAAGATTACCCACATCAAGTTTTATTCTTTCTACGAAATGTAAAATTGGATTAACATTATCTTTCCTGCACTATGTAGAGGATTTGAAAGGAATGGGAAACAAGGTAGGTAATAACTACTTTTGTTTGCTATCTATTTTTTTTCACTTTCTTTTCATTCTTCTAAGACACTAAATTCTTCTTGGCATGGTTTCGGTAGGAGGTTTGTTATTTGGAGGTGAGTTTTTGATAATGTTAAGATACAAACTAAGGAGGGGATGTATGTCATACCATGGACATACTTCCCAAATAATTTCCCTAAGTATGATGATGAGATGATGATAACTTCCTTCCCTTGCTTTGGTTTTGAACCATCTCCTTGCATGGCTTCTATTTTCACTTATTGTGAATGGACTCATTTTCAACTATCTCTAGTTTATATGGTTATTGGGTCTCTGTAAGACATTTTTTGTTTGTAATGAAATACCTCGAAGAGGGTTAACACACTAGGACCCCGTTCTTCATACTTATAATATTATTTATCTGTTCCCTTGGAGAAATGGAAAGACATCATTTAGTTTAATATTGTTTTATGGTTATTCATTAATGGGTTATTTTGTGATTCCATTTATCAATGGAGAGTGTAAGGGTATCATACCATAGCCCTATCATTCTTCCATTATATAATATTGATTATGTTTACAGTGCTCTAAATGTGTATAAATTCTAATATAAAATGTATGTTTTGTTTATTATTCTCCACACTTTTGAGTTTGGGTTTTGGCCCCTCCCCTGCCCCCGCTAGATATTGATAATAAAAATAAATTTAGGGTTGTATTTAAGGAGCCGTGGCCATGTTTTTCTCACATTAGGAATATGGTTTTACTTTTCCATTGTGGCTAAAACTCTAGGAATGCATACAAACTGTTTTTTTTTTTCTTTTTTTCTTTTGGAGTGAATAGTTACATACTAGGTTTATCCTTGTAGCCTCTTTTCTTAGTTATCTTCACAACATACCTCATAGGGCATCCCACCTTTCCTAAGAATTTCATGCTTCTAGGTTGTAACTTGCCCTTTACTTGGTGTGCTCAAGGATTTATTCTGATTCTTGGAGTTTGCATGCTCTAAATAGGTTCTTTTAGGAAACATCATAGGTTTTACATTTATCCTTAGCTTCCATTCATAAATGTTATTACCATTATTTCCCTTGTTTTATGATATTCAAGAAACAACATTGAGTTTATCCCTATGTTGTAGTTTTGGCATATACTCTTCTCAATATGTCTGTCACTTATATCTATAATTTAATCGAATACCTCACATTTGTGTTAAGTGAAGGAGGATGTGAAGTTCTTCCATATGTAATATTTTACGCCTAGCATATTCTTTCCAGACAAGCAATGAAGGAAGATTTAGAGGTTTATCGACTTTCAAGTGGTTTTTCTTTGGGCCTGTCTAGGTATTTCCTAATATGCAAGACATAAATCTAATTTCTTTCTACAGTGTATATTTTTTTTAACCCTTCCCGTCAACCATTCAAATGCCCATCAATCTAGTGAACAACCATTTAGCTTTAAAAGTTATCCATATTTCTATTAACCTTGAAAACATGTAGACAGTAAGATTGATATGACATTGTTAGGTGGGATAATAACCTTCTCTTAAAGGTTATAATGAGTGGTAGTAAAGCCTACAAGATATTCATTTCTATCAATTTGCTTAAAAAGGCACTACCATCCTAAGCAACCTTATTTTATGAAGTTGTGCATGATTTAATATACCTTACATGTAACATCAGTAGTAATGAATTGAAATCACTACTTGAACACAGTCATTAAGTACTGGATGAACCAACAACCATATGGATGATACAAATTTATGGGGTATGTTCCACCTGTCTGTAGTAGATCGATAAGACAAATCTCTTTACCAACACACCCCTAAGCCTTGGGTTGTGATTTTATAGAGATGAGTTACTCAAGCCTATTTTAGCTCTGTGTATTTTCACTTTCAAGTAGTAGATGGTGGTATTCACAGATCAAGCTCAACCTTTCACTTATTCTCTCACAACATGAGACTCGTCTCTCTTCCTCGGGTACTTATAAATTCATCGTTGATCCTCCGTAGCCTCATAACATGTGGAAAATCTTCCACTAACAACTATTTATTTCCTAGGACTTGTTCCACCATGAGGCCATATCGCCTTTGTGCTACATGCCCCCTTAAGATATGTTGTTTATCGCCCTTCCTAATTTATTTTTAGACAATAAAAACTCCTTGACTCTGCATTTGCCATTCATAGCTTGTCATCAGTCAAGCAGAGCCACCTCATATAAAATCAAAATCCATACTCACAAACATCGCTCATCAAATTGTATCTATTTAATTATTATTAATAAAATAAAATTGTCTACAATATTTATTACAATATTATTTTTGAAATTTAAAGTTTTGAGACCTTTCAACCATAATTAAAATAAACATATCTTCAGAAACCAAAAGTTAAAGAAACTTGTGATAATAATGGATAGCATGCTATTTTTGTTATGTCATCTCAAACACTTGTAATACCGAATCAAATGTTAGCTAGATAATTTTTATTGAATAGCTCATTGAAAAACCTCATTACTTGAAATTACTTTCCTCACGTATGATAACAAAATAAGAAAAATATAAAACCTTAAAAATCCTTAGCAACATATATTAATCCAATATAATTTAACTAATATTTACTTACCATTGCAGCCTGAGCTAATGTCATAGGGTGAATTGAAAGCCGTGCACCTTGCGAAAATAAGGTGTCATGAATAATCAAATAAGTGTATTTCTGAAACACTAGTCTACCGATATGGAAATATTTGTCTGCAAAAATCAAGCAATGTCAAATGACAAGTATGGGATGGTAGTCAATCTCACCAATTTGTTGTAGTGATTAAAAAACACCATTCAATTACCTTGTCTCATTTGAGTCATCCTATTGTGACTTTGTTACATGGATGGCTAACCATGTTTCTGATACTTGCCATGTAGAAAGTGAACCCACACACTATGTTCACCATTAGTGACTCAGGAAAAGGGATCTAAAATGTATCGTGGAGGTTGTGAGCTATAACAGAGACGTCCACATGTCATATGATGTGAGGGATCGAGGTTAATATGAGTTATATATATGATTAACATTAAACATGTCTCGAGTTTTAGTAGGGCTAGGTGGAAATGATGAAATGTCTTAATAATCCCCCAACACATTATTTTGTTCTCAAGTTGAAGCCATACCACACTGTGATGGGATATTATAGAGACTCAAAAGTTGTTTAAATTTTGTGGAACCCATAGTGAAATCTCATCCTATTTTAGATAGAGAGAAATATTGTTTTTCAAAATTAAAAGAGAATAAGTCTTCATCCAAGAATGTCTCTATACCATTTTACTTCTGGAAACCATTTAGAAACATTTAGAGAGGAAAACTGACTCTATATCAACTCAGAACTTCTGAATGCTTGTTTAAGAGGAAAGTTCACTTCACCTTAGTAATGATAACATGTTATTACTAGATTAAATATAAGTCAAAAGAAAATTAATGTGTAAATTTGAAGGTGCACTAGAGTTTATATCTCTAATTACATTATATCTTTTGTACATTTTCTAATTTTATCATTATGATAATATGATTTTAAGTCATTTTATTAGTTATTGGAGACTTTCGCAGTTGATCTGCCCAAGGTGTCCAACGTTTCCCATGGTGACTCTATGGTCCCTGATGATGGATGGAGTCACCATCCAAAACATGGTGACTCTGTGGTTCTTGATGATGGATGGAGTCACCATCCAAAACATGGTGACTCTGTGGACCCTGATGATGGATGGAGTCACCATCCAAAAAATGGTGACTCTGTGGCCCATGATGATGGATGGAGTCACCATCCAAAACGTTATCACTCATATTACACATTATTATTATGTTTTCTATTTCCTTTTATTACTATTATTATTATATATAACACGTTACTACTATTAATCACCTAGTTATTCTACTCATTTATTATTTTATATTAGTTCTCTAATTTTATTATGAGTACTCCTATCATCTCTATTCTATTTATATATTATTCATTACAATTATACAGTTAATTATTAATCTTACTATTAAAATCAATTGTCATTCTTTTTTTTTAAAGTTAGTTTCTCATAATCTTTTCCTTTGATTCCTAGGATTTCTATACCCCACCTTTCCCACCTGTTATCTTGCAACACATATGTGTATGGACCTTACCACTCTTATGCTCTTAAACATTTGGCCTTAAAGCTAGATCTCCTTTTAGATTTGAAAAATCAAACGAAAGTGATCTATAAATCTCCAAAATTAGCTTCTACAAAATCTAATGAAAAAAATCTCAAAACATTATGATTTAAATTTTAAAAGATTAAAGAAAAACATTAGTTTTAGTAATAACTTATTTTTCTCACCTTTATTTAGTAAAGTGAACAGCAATATGGTATGCCAAAGTAATATTCATTTTTAAAGAAAAACCATCATTTATATTTACGGAGAGAATAGCATAGACTATACCTCTAACAATCCATGTGACTTTTCTGCATTTTATTTTTATGTCAAGTAACTACAAGTTAAATTGTTTATAAAAAAAGTTAAGAGTAATAATTGAAAATAATAATATATTTGTTAATTGTTAAATATTTTTTTTTCAATTATTTAAATTAAGTTAATTGATAAAAAAATTTGCAAAATATAATATAAATGATTTATCTAATTTTTGTAATAAAAATATAATGTATAAAAAAAAATAATAAATAAAAATATAATAATATATAACAAGATTATGCTCTATTTTTTTGGATTAATTTCAAATGGAAATGATACATAGAAATTAAACGTTACAATGTTTACAACTGTTTCAAATGCAAATGATACATAGAAAGTAAACGTTACAATGTTTACTACCGTTTCACATGGAAATGATATAAAGATGTGAGAAAGACAGCATTATGCTAGATTCGTTTCATCTTCTCTAAATTGCGTTGGTTTTTGGTTGTTCTCTTTCATTTTCGTTTGGCTTGGTTGTACCAATATTTCGAAGGAGATGGTAGTGGATTTGATAATAAGAGAGTAAACATTAGAATGTTTATGACAGTTTCAAATGAAAATAAACGTTACAATGTTTAAAACAGTTTCAAATGGAAATGATATATAGAAAGTAAACTTTAGAATGTTTACGGCAGTTTCACATGGAAATGATATAAAGCCAACATTACGCTAGATTCATCTCATTCGTTTCATCTTCTCCAAATTGCGTTGGTTTCTCGGTTGTTCTTTTTCATTTTCGTTTGGCCGTTTGGCTTGTATCACTTCCTCTTTATTTTCATTGCGTTGGTTTCTTGGTTGTTCTTTTTTATTTTCGTTTGGCCATTTGGCTTGTATCAGCTTCCTCTGTATTTTCATTGCTAAACATGTTAGTTGGTTTTTACAGTCGGTTTTCTTTTACTGTTTTTTTTTGTTGTAGCAAAAACGTGTAGCTCGTTTTGCTGGTTGATCTTTTCTTCATTTTTTTGGTTGATAGATTTTGTTTTATAGCAGAATATAAAGGGCGGAGATGAAACTTGATATAACAGGATCATTAATTGTTACATTGGAGATATGATACTAAAGGGTTGGGTACTAGAGCTGATGACAAGTGAGATCAAAACATCGCTCCCTCTGTCACTTTTGCATCCCATCATGAGAGATATCTCATACAATGGGTGAGGTCGCGAGGAACACTACCAATGCCGTTTAAGGTCAGGAGTCGACAGCCATTAGTGCGGTTTATTTTCAATATTATTTGTTACTCTCTTGAAAGATATTTTGAATTGGTTATTTCAGATTCCAAAGCTTTTATTGTTTATGTTAGGTCAGTGTTTGAGATCCACATCATACCGGGTTTGATTTTTAATATTCAATGTTTCAGAAATTGAAATTCCTAGGTATACCTGTATTAATTTGGGCTAATTCTGAATGGGCTCTATCTACTACAGTGATCAGTATTGAATGGGATACGTATTAGACATAATACTGATTAATCAATACATCGCCCTTCATCTTTACGGCCAGTATTTTGGCTGCCAGTTCAGTACCTCTACTCCAGTTCTGGTTCGCTCAGTTCATTTCGCTTTGTGTAGCGTTTGACTAGAAGCTCCTCTGAATTTTCTGGCCCACCAGGCTGCTGGTGGAATTCTCTATTTTGGCCCGTGAGGGTTATCCATCTATTGAACGCTATTTTGGATTATTACTAATTTTGGCTATTCTGTACTTACTAGTTATGAGCGATTCTCCCTGTTTACTTTCTCTGATTTGCAATTTTTCTGCCTTACATTCTCCGGCCAAGATAAACATTTTGGTGAATATAGAAAGCATACAGTATGCTTTTCGGCTCAGCAATTTTGAATTTGTACGGGACACTGATATGTACCGGTAGTAGAAATATCTCAGAAAACTTTAAGATAACACTGAAAAGTACAAATAGAACCATGTGCAATTAGAAACTTTATATTAATAATCACACATTTTTACCCAAACTAAAGCAAGTTAGGAAGAGATTGACTTTGATATTCAAGGTAATAGACGAGCGTATAGTTAAAAATAATGGAGAAATGGTTATATGGTTGTAACGTATCTCCTTCGTTTAGGATTAGTTCTTAGACTTTAGGAGGTTGTTTACGACTACCTATTTTTCAGTGATGTATTTAATATTGTAATATTAATTTGTTGTAATGTAGAGTGAACGTGAGAGATAGTCTCCTCTTTGTTTGAGTGCAGTCTCCCAGGTGCCATACACACGTGTGAGCTGCAACTCCTTCATTTAATTCAAAGTGTGATTTTTATCTTGGTATCAGAGCTTAGGATAGAGATAGCCTCAAATTTTTTTTAAGGGACGTATCATTAGTTACATTTCTGTAGTGGTAGGAGTATATGTAAATGTGTCTGTGTGATCAGGTGGAACTGCAGTAACACCTGGAGTGAAGGGTCTCATATGACTTATCATCGCCGGAGAAAAGGTTGAGCAATTGGCGCTACTTTTTAAAGAAAAAGCGTGCCAATTGCCGCTGGTTTGGGGCTGAAAAGCGAACCAGGAAAATTATAACTCAATTGGCGCGGATCCGTGGCTCTTAAGCACGCCAATTTCTGTGGACATCGTGAATTTTTCCTTTTTGCAATTGACGCGGATTTTTAGCTATTCAGAGCGCCATAGAGGCAACCTCTTTCTCTCTGGAAATCTACAATTTTTTGTTGCAGATCAGGAGATTTCTGCTCGGTGGCAGCAGATTTGATTTGCCCGGTGGTGGCGAATTGGGGTTCCGTGATCGGACCTTCCTGGTGGTGGCGAATCAGAGCTCTGTGATATGCTTGGTGGAAGCAGATCTGTGTTTTTCCCGGTGGTGGCGTAGCGCAGCTCCTTGATCTGTTCAGTAGAAGCAGATCGCCCTTGCCCGGTGGTGGCGTGTTGGAGCTTGCTTGTTGATCTGTTCGATGGTAGCAGATCGGTTGCCCGGTGGTGGCATAGTGAAGTCTGTGATCTGCTCGGTGGCAGTAGATAGGAGTTACCCGGTGGTGGCACAGTGAAGTTCCTAATCTGTTCATTGGCAGCAGATCAGACTTGCGCGCTGGTGGCCGATTGGAGTGTTCAGTTGGGTGAAAATGAACAACAGTTTGGAATCATACCTCCACGAGTCTCGCAAGCTCGATGGAACGAACTTCTCTAACTGGAAATTCAAAATGCAAACTTTGCTGGAGAGTGTGAATGCATGGTTGATCGTCTTGGGAAATGAGCAGAGAATTTGAACACTGACCGAAGAACAAGATTGGGATAAGAGAGAAACAAAGGCGAAAGTCATACTGAAGATGTCTATCAAAGACAACATTATCCCCCATATCAGAGATTGCAAGTCAGCCGCAGATACATGGAACACAATCAAGAATCTGTACGAGACACATAACACAAATCATGTTCTGGCACTCAAGGGAAAATTGTTTGCATTAAAGATGGATGAGAATGAATCCGTTGGTGGATTCATGGCTAGAGTCAAGGATCTGAGAGACAAATTGGGAGCCATTGGAGAGAAGGTATCAGACTCAGATCTGGTCACACTCACATTGAACAGAATGACCGATGAATATCAGACATTCATCTCTGGGCTGTCAGCAAAGGAGAAAGCCCCTTCATTTGATGATCTGATAGTGATTCTGCTCCAGGAGGAGGAGTGACGACAGAATCTAAAGACTCAGGGCAATGATCTTTCTCTGATGGCAAAGAGGCGTCAGTACAAAGGAAATCAACACCAGCACCAACATCACCACCAGCAACCGCAGCAGCAGCAGCAGAAGGGGGCCAGCTCTTTTCAAAATTGACCATTCAGAGGTATGACTGATCATTATGTTAAGAGATGTTTTTAATGTGGGAAGCCTAGCCACCAGATTAAAGAATGCTATAAGAGGCAGGCAGATGAAAGAAAAGGCAAACAGAGGAAACATCAGGGGTGTTTTGCTAGAGAAGAGGATGACCACAGCCATGATCTTCGATTATTCACAGTCGACTGTGCACTTTCAACATCAAAAGGAGATGAGGATAATATATGGTATGTCGATTCTAGCGCATCCTCGCATATGACCAGTAAGAAAGATTGTTTTGAGTTTCTTGAAGACTCTGCATGTGGATCAAAAATTTACGTAGGAGATGACAGTGGGTATGAGATCAAAGGTTGGGGGGATATTCCTGTGAAGCTACCTAGTGGCGACATCAAACATCTCAAAAATGTTTTATATGTTCCAGGAATTAAAAATAATTTGATCTCTGTCTCTATGATAACAGACCAGGACATGCAGGTGCAATTCTTCAAGAATGGATGTGTCATTCAGGATAGCGAATTGGAGACAGTTGTAACAGGAGTACGTATGGGGAATTTGTACAGACTGGATGCAAGGAGAATGCCACGACAAGCGATGGTTGCAGAAACATCAACAGCTGAAAATCTCTGGCATCAAAGATTTGGACATCTCAATTTACAAGATCTCATCTTACTCAAAAAGAAAGGTATGGTCGATGGTCTTCCTGTTTTACATAATATCAAACTGGAATGTGATGGATGTGCATTAGGGAAGATGCATAGAGATGAATTCCCTTTGCATGTTAACAGAAGAGAAAGACACATCCTAGAACTAGTGCCTACAGATATTTGTGGACCTATGCAGACTAGGTCTTTAGGAGGTGCATACTACTTTCTACTGTTTACAGATGACTGCACTAGGTTCTCTTGGGTATATTTTTTAACCTAAAAGAGTCAAGCTTTCCGATACTTTAAAGAATTTAAATCTATGATAGAGAACCAAACAGGAAAGAAGATAAAGATTCTCCACTCGGATCAAGGGGGAGAATACAGGTTACGTGAGTTCATGAACTTCTGCAAGCAGCATGGGATTATACAGCAATTCACAGTGCCACACACTCCACAGCAGAATGGAGTAGCAGAACGCAAGAACAAGACCCTTGTGGAGTGCGCCAGAAGTATGCTTCAAGGTAAAGGTATATCAAATGGTCATTGGGCAGAAGCCATTAATACTGCTGTTTATTTAAAGAATAGGAGTCCTACTAAATCTCTAGGCTTCAAAACCCCCTTTGAAGCATTGTTTGGACTCAAACCAGCAGTCGGTCATTTAAGAATATTCATGTCTAAAGCTTTTTCTCATATACCAAAAGTAGATAGGAAAAAGCTAGACCCCAAAGCCTTGAAATGTATATTTGTAGGATATGGCACAGAGTATAAGGCATACAAGTTATATAATCATGTGACTCATAATGTGTTTGCAGGCAAAGATGTCACCTTTCATGAACAGACAGAAGATGGAAAGGAAGACTCTAACAATGACAGCCACATTCCATTCCTGTTAGAGATGAACAGTGACGAAGATGAAGAGCAGGAGCAGGAGCTGAAACAGGAAGAAGTAGCAGCAGATAGTGTAATAAATGATGATGCAGGCCCGGAAAGTGTTGAAACAGATAGAGTTGAGGCAAGTCCTCTACCTAGAAGATCAGGTAGGAAGACTAGACTACCTGAAAGATTGAAAGGCTATGCTTTAATGTCCAAAATTTTAAACATTGTAGAACCTTCAAATTATGAAGAAGCAAGTAAATCAGATGAATGGAGGGCTACAATGCATGAGGAAATTGAATCAATATATAGAAATCATACATGGGATTTAGTTGAGTTACCTGAAGGAAAAACCCCTATAGGCTGTAAGTGGCTGTATAAACCTAAGATAAATGCAGATGGGAGTGTAGAAAAATACAAAGCTAGACTGGTAGCAAAGGGTTATTCACAACAAGAAGGCATAGATTTCGATGACACCTTTGCCCCTGTAGCTAAACTAAATACAATTAGAATGCTAATCTCTCTAGCAACAAAACATAAATGGAAGCTACACCAGCTAGATGTTAAGTCTGCATTTCTGAATGGAGAACTAAGGGAAGAAATTTATTTAGTACAGCCTCCTGGTTTTGTGAAAAAGGGGCAGGAGCATTTAGTGTGTAAATTGCATAAGGCACTTTATGGTTTGAAACAAGCACCCAGGTCATGGTATGAGAAAATTGATTCATTTTTTATACAACATGGTTTTCATAGGAGCCTCAACGACCCAAACCTATATACCAAGATAAAGAAACAGAGGCAAATAATTTTGATTTCTTTGTATGTGGATGACATGATTATAACAGGAAATGCAAATAATTTGATCAAATAAATCAAGCAGCAAATGTCACAGGTATTTGAAATGAAAGACCTTGGATATCTTCATTATTGCCTAGGTTTGGAGGTGTGGAAAGGTTCTGGTCAAACTTTTCTTACTCAAGGAAAGTATGCCAGAACCCTGTTGGAAAGATTCAGAATGGAACAGTGTAAAACAACAGTAACACCATTGCAGCAGAATATGAAGTTAAGCAGTGATGATGGCACAAAACATGTGGATGCCACTTTGTATAGACAGCGAGTGGGAAGTTTGATATATCTCACGACAACTAGACCTGATCTGGCATATTCCGTTAGTGTGCTGAGTCAGTTTATGTCCAGACCACTTGAAAGTCACTCGATTGCAGAAAAATGTGTGTTGATATACCTTAATGGTACTTGTAATTATGGTATTTTATACACTGACATTTCTAATGTTACTTTAGCAGGTTATTCAGATTCAGATTGGGCAGGCAACCTGGATGATCGTAGATCCATCACAGGATATGCATTTAGTATTGGATTCGGGGTTATCTCGTGGAGTAGCAAAAAGAAAAGTAATGTAGCATTATCATCATGCGAAGCTGAGTACTAGGCGTTGTGTGCAGCAACATGCGAAGCCATCTGGTTGAGGAGATTGCTTAGCGATGCAGGCGAAAGTCAGAAAGAAGCAACCAACGTCAAATTTGACAACCAGAGCACAATAAAGCTTGCATACAATCCAGTTTTCCATAAAAATACTAAAAATATTGACACTCAGTTTCATTTTGCTCGAGAAAACATACAGTCAAAAGAATATGTGTGGAGTATTGTAACACTTGTGATAATTTAACTGATATTTTTACTAAGCCTCTAGGGCGAGTAAAGTTTGAGTTATTTAGAGGGATGTTAGGAGTGCAAAATAACCCTTTCTCCATTAAGGGGGGGAGTTAAAAATAATGGAGAAATGGTTACATGGTTGTAACGTATCTCCTTAGTTTAGGATTAGTTCCTAGACTTTAGGAGGTTGTTTACAACTACCTATTTTTCAGTGATGTATTTAATATTGTAATATTAATTTGATGAAATGTAGAGTGAACATGAGAGAGAGTCTCCTCTTTGTTTGAGTATAGTCTCCCAGGTGCCGTACACACCTGTGAGCTGCAACTCTTTCATTTAATTCAAAGTGTGATTTTTATCTCGTATATCTATTGTACCTGTAGTTTAACTTTATTAAGTAAATTGTGTCACTCATCATACAACTTTTTCTCATCATACAAAGGAAAAAGTTATCAATATCTCAAGATGTTATGAGGAATTTCAACGTCAAGTTTTGGTCCTCCACTTTTGAACAAGGCGACACTGATTTCCAATGGAAGCTGAGCGATTATGAAGTGAACATGGCATGATTTCCATTTTTTTTACCATGATCTCTAAGAAAAATTTTCTTTCTTAGAAAAACTTTTAAACATGGAAATTGTGTACTAATATATCGACAATTTGGAGACCAGAAGCTACTGGGAATTTATCAATAATTATATCTTTGATCATAAAAAGATCCTTTCCAAGGGCCAAAGAATTATGGCCCGCCTGTTGTTCTGCTTTGTATACTTGCCCCCTCTAAAATAGCAAAGCCATCATTCCAGCCCTCAATTTCTCTAGCTATGGCTCTGCATAAAATTACAACATTATCCAACACATCCCACTGGTGCCCAAAAACAAATGACAATCAGTCATGACCGTGGATGATGTCATGACCGTTGATGAAGGCCCTTCTTAGCAATCCCGTGATTGAGATCTTCACTACAAATATCTATTCTATTGCAACCAGTTCATTAAACTTAATGAGGGTGGTGGCAACGTCCACTATACAAAAGTCAATTTTATTGAAAGAATCTCATAAGAAGGGGATTTCCACTACCCTTCTTAAGTTTACTAAATTAAATGCAATAGGTATAAGTAGTAAAAATCTGAATCACGAGATTCCTATTCTGGCAATGGCCTCGATAGAAGACTTGTTAAAATAAGTTAATTACTCTTGAGTTGGGTAAACATAGAGAGTCAATTAATTGAGTGATTGAGTATTTGAGTGTTCATGCAAGTGTAGTGATAGATGACTTTTAGTGTGTGGTTGCATGTGGTTACATGTAAGGCAAGTAGCTAGTTGGAAAAGGATAAATACCCTTCACGGGGTTCATTGTAAGCATCATGTTTTGTGTGATCAATAGAAAAGCAGTAACTAGTGTTTTATGTGTGAATTCATCCTTTGTCTCCTCAACCTTTCCAATAAGACCATGACAGGTTTCTTATTAGAATCTATTAGATGTGTTGGTTGATGTTATAATTCTATGCCTATTAAGTGAAATTGAGAGTTGGGATGATCTACAAGAGGCAAGTACATGAAGCATAACATTAGGCGCAACATAATTCTTTGGCTCTTGAAAAGTGTCTTTTGTTGATCAAAGATATAATTATTATTGAAGGCCCAATAGCTTATGGTCTTCGATTGGTGGATATATTAGAGTACATTGTTGCTACTTTCAAACGTTTTTCTTAGATCCACCGCATAGAGTTCATGGGAAAAGAAAGAACCAAAGCATTAGAGGATGTTAGTATGAGAATCAGGCAGTTTGGATTGGAAACCAGTGTCTGCACGACGGCTTGATGTCTGCATAACATCTTGAAATATTGATAACTTTTTATTTTCTACTGTCACTTTGACGTAGATGAGAATACTTTTTCATTTTACTGTCACTTTGACCTAGATGACAGTAATTTGTAAGATGGGTGACACAGTTTATTTAAGAATGTTAATCTACCTGTACAATAGATATACACTTGTCTATTAGCTGTACTTTGAATATCAATGTAAATATGTTTGTAACTTCCTTTAGTTTGCGTGAAATTGTCTGATCGTTAATATAAATTCTCGCATTGCACACAATTTAATTGGGTTCTATTCATATTGCTCAGTGTTATCTTAGATATTTATACAATTAAAGCATACATAACTGTCTTCCATACACCTTCAAAACTTCAAAATTGGTGTGGCGAAAAGCATAGCGCATTGTTTCTATAGGCACCAAAATGCTTCTCTTAGTCTGAGAATGTAAGTTAAGTAGAACTGAAAATCAGAGAAATCAGAGAATCGCTCATCCGTATAGAATAAGCCAAAATTAGGGATGGTCTGAATCGCGTTCAATACAGAGATGACGCCGAGGCGCAAAGAGCATAAAGATTCCCGTAGAAGTCAAATGAAGCAGAAAATTAAGAGGAACTTCTCATAGAAAGGAACCAAAAGAGAAATGAACAGCGCGAAGGTGATTTTTAATTTTGAATGTTTCATACATTGAAATAGTCAACACAAAATTCGCTACTAATACAAGAACTGTATACTTGACACAAAACTCGCTACAACCGTATTAATAATGGGTATTAACGAGTCATTCGCGGTAAAGTTGCAAAATTACACCTAATAAATTAAAGATTTGGAAAAATCATCTTTAATATGAAAGATTTGGAAAGACAATCTTTAATTAAGCATATCTAACTATAGGAATTCATGCTTTTTGTTTTGTTATACAGTTAAATGTTTTTGTTATACAGGGAAATGTTGTTTTTATGGAATTGTAGTTATTGATCTGATGAGTCATAGTAAACAATGAGGCCGCTTTTGGATGTTGCTCATTTGAATCGTGTGCTTCGGGGGGACTTGGGACGTAAATTCCATATTTATTAAAATGGGGGTTATTTCAATTTCTGATTATGACATCTCGTTTATGCCTAAAATAAAATACACTAGCTTTTGGAGAGGGAGACAAATCTTCACTGGATATCGTCAAAATTGTTTTTATTAGTTTAACATGAGGTTAAATCACCAAAATTTAGGAAAGATGTCTTCTCTTAAAACATTTCTTCTCATTTCAGTCTGATATTTATGTGGGCTCTATCACATTGGATAAGCCAAATGGAATGCACGAAGAAAAATGGGGGTGGGTGGCGCAAATTTAGTTGCAATATGATAAACCTTGTATGCAGGAATATTTTATTGGCTTTCTGCAATGAATTTTTGAGGAATATGGCATTCATTATGGTTTCGTTTGACAAAATAACGGAGAGGGCACTTTCCTAGATAATATTTTCCTTTAACATGATAATATTTTCCTTTTAGATAATGTCGAATTTGCATGTAAATCTGAACGTTCCAAGCACTGCGACACATGATTGATGTTGTTCGAACAGAGCGAGAAATTGAGTTTCACAGTAAATGTAGGTTGAAGTTTGAGGTTGTTTAATGAGGTTGCTGTTGAAATTAAAATTCTCTTACATTCGAAAATTTACTTTCGGTCAAGTTTGAATTCCAGTAATTTTGAACTGCGAAATTTAAGCTTTAATTAGGAAGAATTTACGTTGTTTCCATTAAAATTTAACGTTTTAACCATTTATGTCGGCTACATTTGAGGATTTGGATAATTTCTGACATTGCATTTGGTATTTTGTATTTGATGGTTAAAGTATTTTGCTTTGAGGGGAAAATTTAACGTCTTGAGTTGTTTTATCGACTACATTAGAGGATTTGTACCATTTCGTATTTTATGTTTGAGGTTTCTTCTGAACGAAAAATCTGATTTCAAGATATTTGATTGACTTTAATGTTATATATGCTTTCTAACTAAAGCTGACGCTAATAGTTTGACTGGGAAAAAGGCGTTGCGCGATTTTGATCACTTCTGTAGCAGGCTTGAAAAGCTCACAAAAACGACGGGCCAATATTTTGAAAACCTAATTCAGGGTTTTGAAAACAATCTCTCCGAAGTTAATCGGATTAATGCACCAGCAGGGTGCGCATGAAGAAGCAATTATTACTAGAACCAGCTGTCACTTATTATTAAGCAGTGCTAGTGGGCCGCTGGACTCGGATGAGTTTTTCTCATATTTTGTCGCATCTTTGTTGGCTTCAGCGAATTAAGGATCTTGGACGTTTGTGGCAACCCAATCCTTTTGATTGATTATCTGGTCAATATTATTCCCTGTTATTAATATTTCATGATTATTTATTTTAATAAAATGTGATGATTTATATTTATATTTAATGTGGAATCTCATAGCGGGAATCAAGAGCTTAACTTTGGAGTTTAAATTGTAACGCAAGGTTCAATTTTCGTGATTTATTTTTATATTTTAAGTGTGATTTTATTTATGGAGGTTATATTAAATGGTCTTATGACATAAAGGGGTTGGATTCTATAGTGGCAAGCAACAAGTTCTTCATAGTTAGGTAATGTTCAATTCTAGCTTAGCTTTGATGTAGTTATTCAACATGTTTTAGCACTTAGAGAGACTAGATAAAAATTGGTGTGTAATGCTTGCATAGATAATTGGATTAAATCTCATTCTAGTATCTTTTTAAAACAACTCTTTTAGCACTTAGAGAGACTAGATAAAAATTGGTGTGTAATGCTTGCATAGATAATTGGATTAAATCTCATTCTAGTATCTTTTAAAACAACTCTTCTAGTGTAGAATGGCTAGTGATTTGGTGTTTTGTTAATCCACTTCTATAAAGGTCAACCACATAATTTAATTACATTTTTCCATGGAAATGGTATATATGGGCACCTAGAAATTTCACATGTTCAAACCTTGACTAGGCATATATTGGCACCTAAAGACTTTATTGCAATTGTGTTTTCTTTTAAACAACAATTGCATAATACATAGAATAGTCTCATACTCACCTTTGCTCGAAGATAGTTTCATGGAAATCTCCAAACTATCCTCTAAAACAGGAGTGAAAGTCCATATTTCTATATTCTAATGAAAAGGTCTTATCCATACTCAATCAGGGGTGAGGACATTAGTGCATTGGTTAAGGTGGACGTCTAGGTAGATATTTCAGCAAGACTACCTTGAACTCTCATCAAAATCAGGTACATTTGGAATCATGTGATAATTAGAAGAGGAAATTTAAAACCAATTTTCTAATTTTATAAATGGAATGCGATGTGTTATTGCCACCATAAATTCTATAGAAACTAATAATTCCACAAGTGAATTTATCTTCTTCTTTTCATGAAGGCCAAGTGAAGTACCCCTTAAGGCCTCCTTAACTAAAATACGAGTTCCTTTCTCATCATTCTCCTAGACTCCATTCTCCCCAAGGGATTAGGCATATGGCCAACAATAGGTGATCATTCAAAGATCATTCTTTCTCCACCTCTCCCTTTCTCTTCTAGCTCTAGCCAAGTTGGGCCACCTAGGGCATCACTTTCCTGACAAAATTACCAAATAAAAAGTTTGATCTCCTAGCCTTTACTATGCTAGTGTGTCCTCAAGTCCTCCAATTTTGAATCCATTTGTTATATACCTAGGGGGGGTAATATGGGGTACCGAGGGAGGTACCCAAGGTAATAATGTAGTAATGGGATGGGCCATAGTAATAAATAAGGTGGTTAACCCATGTCATGTAAGGGACCACAAGTAGTTAATAATAATGTAAGGGGCCCATGGTAATGATGCATGGTATTGTATGTATGAGGCCTATATAGAGGCTAGAGACTCCACATGGAGAGACATGAAGAGAAGTATTCTTGTATGAACAGGCATAAGGCTTGTGGAGTATTCTCCTTCCTTAAGGAGTGATTGTATGGTGTTTCCCTACCTTAAGGGTTTGATAATAAAGAATCATTTCTATCTATTTTGATCTTGTTATTATTGGGTATATTTGTTATTTCTCATATATTTTGGGTCAGATCTACAACAAGTGGTATCAAAGCAAGGGAGGTACCATATATTATCCCCCCTAGGTATATAACATTTAAGTAACACCGTAGCATATACAAAGGCATTTTCAAATATCTACCTATAATTCAACTGACAACAAAGTAAAAGCCAAAGGAAGAATGCAGTCACCTCACTATGGCCCTTGGAAGTCATAAAATGAAGACAAGAATTCAACCCACCAAAGGTATAATACTTCTCCAAACACGGATTGAAATCTAATAGCATGTGAGCTTCCACCAAATCCCCATCTCTTGCAGTAGAAACCAAGCGTTCACCAAAGGCAAAGAATTCAAAAGAATTTCCCATTTAGATAAACACCCTCACATTTATTGTGACTGCATAGAGGGAAGTAATACCTCTTTATGATCTAGAAATATGCCTTATAACTTCTAGAGTTTCCCTAAGCAAGTGCCTATAGAGCTACTGAGATAAAGTGTATATGAAGTTTTCTTTCTCTTCCTGATGTCCAAAAACTTACCATTCCTTTGTTGGTGGTGGGTCAAATCACCCTGCCTTCACTTATAATCTTGAAATTGGCCTAGATGCTTTCTTTGATGACTATATTTCCTATCCTATAAGAGGCACAATAGGGCTTGAGAAACCTAATTAACAGAGTTGGTTAGATAGGGCAGCGTGTAGCAAGAAACCAACCTAATGAACGATAGTGGAGATGAGGATTTTTGGGTTTCCTTACCTCGCGGTAAAGCATACTCCCTATTTATGGCATCTGTTGGTTTCTTCTTCTTGAGCATATACATGAGTCTTTGTTTTCTCGTTAGACAATCTTTATCATATCTAGTTAACATTGTTGATAATCCCTCCTCTAAATAGTCCTCGAGAATTCACAATGAGGCACCTTTAAGCCATCCATACATTGTAATTGACAAAAGTGCTTTGTAGAACCAAAATTAAACCATGACCTTCATGCGCCACGTGGACCCCACATGAAGGCCATGCACCTTACTACTGTGTTCCCTAAAACTACCATAAAAGACATGGAGGATGCCATGTGATTACTTGGAGTCTTTGTTCAGCATGATTAGCATGATTTTGATCTTGCCCTATAATTGAAATTTCCTTTGTGCCTTGCAATTGAAACCTACAATTGAATACATTATATACAAATATTCTGTAGTGAACCTAAGAATGAGTCCAACATACTTGGTTGTAGCAGGGTAGCCAATAGTGGCATTCATGCATAGGGAAAATGGCAACATAAGAGAAATTGCATACGATATGGGTATTGGTATTCATCTTTGGTGGGCGAGAAATTGTAATGAATTATCACGCCATGCAAAGAATTATAGTATCACCATGCAAAGAGTGTCCAAGTCAATTGTTGTTGTAAACATGATAAATTTCCAGTGCTTTCATTGATGGGTATCAGTCTACAACTGGCTTTCCTTTACCAATTTTCAAAGGGAGATCATGCAGTTTAAGAACCAATGAATGTACCCATTGAATCAGTTGGCCATATACATTGATCTGATTTAGAATAATAGTTTGCAGTGCTAAGATCTTCCTCAGATTATAAACAAAATTCTCTCATTGTGCTTAATGATCCATCAATTTTTGCAAGTAGAATGAAGAATTTTTATGTTAATTTTATGAGTAATTTAACATAAGCCAAAATATGAACAACAATGTAAACATGTACAGAACATCATCAAAATAACATTAAAACAAGCACATGATTAAGGAGTTCACCTCTCTTGGGCTACATCTCCTTGGTCCAGCTTCCAATGGCTTAGGCCTCTCTATATGTGTTTACAATGCTCAAATACTTCTGAAACTTATTCCTATCAGTACAAAATACCAAAAAAATGGATATTTAGGCTCTTTTGGCAACTAATTTGGTGGAAAATTGAAGAAGTTATGACTTTCCCTTGTTTTCCCATTATTTGTTCCACAAATTGCTCATCTGACAGGAACCCGCAATTTCCCTAAAAAAATCCACTAGCGAGCGAGAAGTTTTCTATGCGGTGGGCCATAATCTATTAGCATCGACAGTCCATCAAAAATCACAATCGGTGAGGAAACCAATGGGCTTTATAGTCTGTGAATGCGATGGGTGAAGTACGATTGTGATGTGGTAGACCCGACAAAAGTATTAACTAGAACCTATAGTCGCATCGCATCTGGGAACCTATCTCATTTTACAATTGGTTGAGAACCGGAAGGTAATATAATGAGGGACTCTTCTTTCTATGAAGTGAGATTGCATTATGTGATCCATTGCATTGCAACTCCAGGGTTGAACCTTTAATACCTTTCCGCCTATATTTTGCGAAGTGCGATTGTGATTTATCGCATCACAACCCTCGTTGTTTTGGGGCCGATATTTAACATGATATGCTTGTAACATGCAATTTACGATATACGGGGGCCAATAACATCTTGCCACTTGGTGCCTCCCAATTTTCTGATGGAACCTGCCACGTCATAGAATCCTGCCATGTGAGCAAGTGAAACTTGAACTTTGACTTGCTCTAACTTCTGCACATGAGCTCAGATTTGAGTGTCATTCACATTGTTGGAATCAAAATGACAAGCTCCTTGATTTGAAGCTAAGTTTAACAAGATTAGGAAACTTTGAATTTTTAGCCTAATTTTAAGCCCCTGATCATACATGGAATCAGGGTATCAAATGTAGCAGACATCATGCAATTGACTGGAAGGAAGCTAATAATTCAATATCTCTAGCAAGTGATACTAGAATTTGACCTCCAGTATCGGTATATGTTCTAATAAGTGGAATTTTGAAATCATCTATAGTTCTGTTGCAGTGGCTACAACCACCCTCCAAAATTTTTCCTTAGCCTCATTTTGGAGTCTCTCTTCTAACATTCACAACAACTTTCCTTGTTTCGTCAAGTTCACAAGCTTCAGTGTCTTTCTTGCACAAAGGCAGCCTGTCGATCACAGTTGATCCATTCCCCTCACAGGATACTCACTCAAAATTTGTCCAACTGGAGGCTGAATAGCTTCCCCTTGAAAATTGCACATTTCTGGAGGGAAACCAGCCTTCCCTCCAGGAATTGTGTAGTCCTCTCTAACAGCCTGATCGGCTTCAGGATTTTGCAATCCGTCCAGCCAACCCTCCGAGCAAGATTTG
The DNA here is from genome assembly GCA_000404065.3 of Pinus taeda. Classification (NCBI taxonomy): domain Eukaryota; kingdom Viridiplantae; phylum Streptophyta; class Pinopsida; order Pinales; family Pinaceae; genus Pinus; species Pinus taeda. The sequence continues at coordinate 43,450 of APFE031301295.1, forward strand.
TGTAAAGTTTCCTAAGAGTAGGTTGTTCAGCCCAAGATTTGTGTAAATCTAGGTAGCAGTCAACTGCTCTACCCAGACATTGCACAAATATCTTGGTTAGCTAGCCCACTCCTAGCTAGAAATGTGCATTTTTCTCCAACAGTTGAGCAGTCTCTTGCATTTGCAGCTAAGTTGACTGGTTCCCTTTAGGACTGAGAAAAATAGACTTGCATGCATGGGATACTTCTCCCAAGGTAGCATGCAAAGGAATCCCCTATTTCATGGGTCTATGTTTAGCATCTGGAGGTTACATGCAAGGAGCAATTTCGAAACCTCCCACCAAGAGTCGCTTCCCCCAGATTCGTGGCATGCGTGTCACAACCTCGATGTTATCAAAACTCATTAACCGGACACTCCAGAGCTCATTCTTCACATCAACCTTGTAGCTCTAATATCCTACATCATATCTAGGAGCAACCGGCACATTCAACTCAGTTGTTTTGGGGTAAGCTCGCTTCTCATGCCTTATGTTGCATTTATGTCGCTTTTTGTGTTTTTTCTTGTGGTAGTATTGTTTTCTTCATTTATTTAAACACTTGTTGTCGTTCACATATATACTAGTGTGTCCTAGCTCTGTTTTACTTTTTGTTTCTATCTCACTGTCGTCGCATGCATGAAACCGTTTTGCACAGATGTTCACCAAACTAGCGAATTGCCTCACCCACATGCATGTTGATTTGTTTTCTCAATCTTTCATTCATGTTTTGCATGCACTGTCAATCACTTCTACTATCACTTAATGTCATCATGCATTCACTGAATTACTTGATTTCAGTTTCCGGTCAGCGATTCAAGCCAACCTTGGCCTGGGCTCTACCTTTACCAAGGCTGCATTATGCAATATGGGAAAGGAAGTCTCACCTTCCTCTCCAGATTCATGCATTCTTGCCCAATGCTAGCCTCCAAGATTGTTTTGTGCATTTCTAGAAGACAGTGGCTACATGGCCTAAGAAATTATGTAAATATCTCCTTAGACCAGTAGTCCTTCCTAGTTGGAATTGTGCATTGCATAATCCCACCAGTTAGCGACCAAACTAGACTATGCATTACACAATTCCAGTAGTCAGTCAGTCTCCTAGCAACCCAGACTGTGCCTTATGTAGTCTTCGCATTCAGTCTCCCGACCTCCTGGCCAAAATTGTGCAACCTTTATGATCATGCACCCAGCTATGTTGCAATTCAGTACTCATGTTCATTTTGGTTTTTGAATGACAGATTGCTTTCCTTGAGTGTTGTCATGTCTTCAGGTATCCCAAGTGTTCATCTACCTCTCAGCTGTATAGGTACAATGGTTTCTAGGAGAGTCGACATGAAGACACCATTCAGGGCACACTTGGGGATGTAGTCGATCTAGTGTCCATGGAATTACCTACCCATGACGACATCAAGTTATTCATAGACAAGGACATCAAGAAGCAACATCATAGTGAGAAACATCATGAACGATAGCTGAAGGTAGCATACAGAATGCAGCGAATTTAAGAGAAAGGTTGTTAACAACACTGAGGCAGAACAAAGTTGCAAGATCAAGTAGATCCACTGATAATGAAAGCAACTTTGGAGACTTAGGTGATGAAGTGGTGTTGCAACATGAATATCATGTGAAGGAAGAAGATGGAAAAAAGAAGGAGTTGCATGTGCCTAAGCAACAACTCAGGAAGAACATGAAGCTGGACAGATAGATGGATGAGTTGCAATAGGAATAGGGACTCCAGTGGGTGCAACATGGACTCACGGATGAAACTACGCCTGTACAAGTTAAGGATCAGCAGTGTTGTTGATCGCATGCAAGGGATTCGGCAACATGCATGTCATTGAGTGCACACATGCAATCCAACCCATTCAACTCACTCACCAAGGCGAAGACAAGAAGCAAGTCCAACTAGGGCTGAACATGTACTTCGGCAAGTTGATGCGCATGACCACCATCACACAATTGAATATCAACATGGACACTTTGCATCAATGTTTTTCTAGTTCAACAATACCCAAGAAGACCATGCACATGTTAGAAAATGAGTTGGATGAAGGGGTCAAACCAATGCACTTGTTGGAATGGAGGCAAGAGTTTGCTTCAGCAACATGTCACCATGAGGTACTTGCACACCATCATGAACAACCAAGCTTGGCATCAGCTCACCACCTTCACCATGACAAGCATGTCAAAGAGTTGGTCTCATCACAACGAAGCGATTGTCGGTGATGTCTTGCAAGGCTTGCTCAAGCTAGGTTGTCTCACATGAGTACATGTGCATTGTAATGTTGAGTCATGTCAAGTGTAATTCAAGTGTCAATGGCTAGATGTCACAATCATAGAGTAGGTGAAGAGTCATGAGGGTAGCTGAAATGTCACAAAGGGGAATTTCAAAGGTCACCCCACCCTTTGCTATAAATAGTCCCTCATAACTCACTGTATAGGCTTTTGGTCAGCCAAGCTTCTACTAAGTATATCTTGAAGAATGCTTGGATAGTATTGTAACATGCCTTGGCTTCTCCACTACACGGAGATAGTACATCTCTTTGGAGGAGCAGGTATATGTGGCTGTAATGTTCCACTATTAGGGCTAGCAGTTTTACATGGATGTATTGTATTATTGTGACTTACACTTCTTTATATAATAAGAGCCAACACATTTTCATGCATATGTTGTTATTATAGTTGGACTGTTCCAGTTTCCTTAATGATATATGTTTTTTAAGTTACGTACTTGTGTATGAACTGATTTGTATGCAATTATATGAATCACGTTGTTAACGTGTTGCATATGTTGTTAATGCTGTCACCGTTCACGTCAACTGCTTTGCCAGACATCAGACAAACCTTTCACATGAATCTTGTTGTAACAACTGTCACACTCATATTGGCCTGATCCTTGACTCGTTGCATCAATCATACCCTTGCTACTGACAAAGTTATCTTACTTGCCTCTGTGCAACAATCTCATGTGGGAGAGAGCACTATCTCAACTGACTGTCTGCCCTCCTCTCACTCAACAACTCCACAACTACCTAGTGATTTTGAGGATCATGCTCACAGACCTGTTCATCCTTCAGACCCTCCTAGAATCACTTCACTCAATTTTCACACAGATTTGGTTGAGAGTCCTTCGAGTCCTCATATTTATTCTTTTCTACGACCTTCGTCTTTGCACCCGAGTATTCCTCTGGATGATGTTGTCTTGTGTTCATCCGTTCCAGACTCTTCACTTGTTGTGAACGAGGAACAACCCACTAACAGAGTTGGTGTTGCACAACCAACATGCACTGTCATTCATGAAGAGTATGAGTGGGAGCTTCAACATGAACACTCAGCGAAGGATGACTCCCTTCCATCCGAGCCCCTTTCATTCTTTCCTAACATCATTGGTGAACATGCCATCCATGATTTCACATGTGTGTCTTCGTCCCTAGATGCACCTATTGTTGATCTTTCACAGGACACACCGTATGTTGGCCCATCATCCAACAATGGAGAGGACCAATCATTGATTGGAAATCCACTTGATATTTCATCTTCTTTTTCTGGAAACACAGAGGGTGAACATCCTTCCTCCTCATCTACCCCTTTGTGTTGTTCATCAAACCATGAGGATGCTGACCAACATCCTGAATTTTCTAATCTTGGTTGTCGTGATCTCTTCACCTCATCATCCAATCACAATGTTTATTCACTCATTGTTAATCCATCTAAGCCAATGTTCTATGAAGATCCATATGTCAATGAAGTCGAAACCCCATAGGCCATTGAGGCACTTCATCCTGAGCTAATGGTTATGTCAGGCTCTTGTTGTCCTGAGGTTGGTTTCGCTTCAGATCAGGAAATTGTTCAAACACTCAAGGCTCCTCATCACTCATTTGTATGCACTCAAGATCAGTCTAACACTCATATTTTGCTTCCTCCACTCAAACTACATGATCCCATTGCTCATGCATTGGACGAGTATTACATTGCAAGCACTCGTGCACGATGCAATTTGTATTTGTTTCTTTCATTTGCTTGCATGTAACAGTCAAGAGTGTGCTTATGCTTCAAAGTTGAACGTACTGGCACACACCACCATGATAAGTCCACCCATTGCCTGTCATCCTCATGCATTCGCTTATTTCCCATGGGCACTTTGAATCATGAAGCGTGCTTGTCTTCATTGTTATATCTTTCTTGCTTGTTGGTTCACACAACTAGGTTGCTCGTGGACCAAGCCTTCACCAACATGGGTCTACCAATGCACTAGTGGTTACATTGGAAGTAACAATTCACGTGACCAAGCCCATGTATCACTAGTGTAGGAGTAGGAGTAGTGTTTGCTTTTAGTTGTTTGCTTGCATGCTTGTTTGCTTACGTGCTTTGTTTTCTTGTTTGTTTGCTTGCTTGTTTGTTTACTTGCTTGTTTGTTTACTTGCTTTGCTTTCATTTTTTCTTCTACTCTTTCTTTTCTTTGTTGATTATTAGTTCGTTCACTTGTTTCATTCATAGGTTAGTTTTGCATGAAACCATGTATGACTCTTGAAGCGAGTTGGGTAAAGTACAAGAGGGCTTGTACAACTATCACTACTTGGTTATTTGTCATATTACCTCTTTATGATGAACTTATTACTTTTAGTCCATGATATGTCGAAGGAAAATACATATTGTTTGAAGTGAACCTTGGTGTAAACACAGCACTTGCACACTAAGTAGTGTCACCTTCTCTAGTCGATTGTTTTTGGGTTAACTCTTTTCATATTAGTCAAGTAGAGTAAGGTAAAGGGGGAAACAATAACAAACACATCAGAGATATGATAAACTACTTCTTTACTGGAACAATCTCTTTTGCTCTCAATAAGTTGGGATCCCTCTTCCACCTCTGAATTGAATGTGTTATGCATAGTGAAAAATGAAAAAAAAATGAAAAGTCAAAAATGAAAAAATAATATGGCGAAAGAAGAGAAATACTTCTTGCACAGGGAGGTGATGCAAGTAACTCTACTGGGGTACTGACCAGGCTTGCTGGCAGAGCCATGCTTGTGTTCCTATGTGACTCCATCGGGGTACCGTCCAGGCCGACTAGCAGTTGAGCAACACCCGAGATGAAACTAAGACTCTGATGACTATATTGCTTTTGCACCTATATACCACTCGACCCCAATCAAAACAACTCTATTGCCTTGGCTTTAGATGTGTGTCAATCGACCAAGGCTTTGGAAAATGCTACATATTACAATCAAGTTAGTGTGAAACCAAGATGAGCTAAAAATTGAACAATAATTCAGAGGTGTTAGACTTGTTTTTCACAAACAAGGTCCATTCAGAGAGCTAGAGTTCTACCAGTGTGTTGCCAAGTGTTGTAGTAGCTACAACCACCCTCCAAATTTTTCCTTAGCCTCGTTTTTGAGCCTCCCTTCCAACCTTCATAGTAGCTTGCCTTGCTTCATCAAGTTCACAAGCTTCAGTGTATTTCTTGCACAATGGCAGCTTGTCAATCGCAATTGATCCATTCCCCTCACATACTGCTCACCCAGACTTGAACCAATTGTCGGCTGAGAACCTTCCCCTTGAAAATATCACATTTCTCAAGGGAAACTAGCCTTCCATCCAAGAATTGTGCAATTCGCTTTGAAAGCCTTTTGGGCTCCATGATTGCGCAATCCGGCCAACCAACCCTCCCAATAGGATTTGCACAAATTTTCCTAGCAGTAGGTTATTCAGCTAAGGATTTGCACAAATTTAGGCAACAGTCAGCTACTCTACCCAGAAATTGTGCAAATCTCCTAGGCAACCAGCCCAACTCCCAACCAGAAATGTGCTTTTTTCTCCAAAAGTTGAGCAGTCTCTTGCATGTGCAGTTAAGTTGAATAGTTCCCTCCGAGATTGAGAAAAATGGACTTGCATGCATGGGCTTCTTCTCCCAAGGCATCATGCAAAGTCATCCCCTATTTTAGGGATCTATGTTTAGCAGTTGGAGGTTACATGCAAGGATAAATTCTGAAACCTTCCACCAAGTGTCACTTCCCCTAGATTCATGGCATGAGTGTCACAACCTCGATGTTATCAAAACTCATCAATCAGATGTTGCAGAGCTCATTCCTCACATCAACCTTGTAGCTCTGACATCCCACGTCACATCTAGGAGCAGCTGGCATATTCAATTCAGCTATTTTGGGGTAAGCCCGCTTCCCATGCCTTGTGCTACATTTCTATTGCTTTTTGTGTTTTCTCTTGTGGGAGTATTGTTTGCTTGATTTCTTTGAATGCTTGTTGTAATTTACACATATGCTAGCTTGTCCTATCTTTTCAGTTTTCATTGCTATCTCATTATTGTCACATGCATGAAACCGTTTTGCACAAACATTTGCCCAACCGATGAACTGCCTCACCCACATGCATGTTAATTTGTTTGTTGAATCTTTCATTCATGTTTTTCATGCACTGTCAATCACTTCTGCTATCACTTAGTGTCACCATGCATTCACTGACTTACTTGCTTTTAGTTTCCCTTCGGCGAGTTAGGTCAACCTTGGCTCGGGCTTTGCCTTCACTAAGGTTGCATTACGAAATTTTGGAAAGGAAGACTCACCTTCATCTCTAGATTTGGAAATTCCTTCCCAGCATTGGCCTCCAGGACTTTTTTGCACATTTATGGAGAACAGTGGTTGCTTGGCCCAAGAAATTGCGCAAATTTGTCCCTAGGCCAACAGTCCTTCCCAGCTAGAATTACGCATTGTGTAATCCCAATAGTTAGCAGATAGAATGGACTATGCATGGCATAGT